>JAVTVY010005594.1:0-38708 GCA_036873755.1 Hanleya hanleyi | reverse complement strand
CCGGATGTAAAATCCACTGCCCACACATACATGCACACGCACGCGCACTCAACGCGGTTCAGTTGTACACCAGTACATCTTGGGCCTCGACTTGGGAGTAGTTGAACTGAGTGTTCTAAAAATAGATCACCAGCTAGCGTGCTATAAAAGGGAAGCGGCCTGGCCGTTTCATCAGATACTCTGTCAACCACCAAGATGTTCACTTGTACTACGTGCTCCAAATCATTCACTCGTCTGCACGACTTGCGCCGCCATGAGGCTGCCAAGCACGACAGGACCGCCCGGTATAGCTGTACGATATGTACACTGTTGTTTCAGCGCCCGGATCATTTACAGCGCCATAAACGTTCAATTCATGGGCCACCCAGGCGTCCATGCGATAAATGTGGTCGAATCGCTAGATTCTTGGTATGTGCTTTAGAATAGGTTAACCAGAAGACTATTCTGTGAAGTCATGTGACGCAGTCAGTATGTCGGCACCTCTTCCCACTTCCCTTATATGTGTTGTAATTTCAAACTGACCAGTCAGTTGCTGCGACACCAACGCACACGACACCCTGTTCCGCAGCCACGTTTGCTGGTAGAGAAGCCCGTAGGCACCAGTATCGAGACAGAGGGAACTCCCACCCATCGCACGAGGGCTGATGATGATGATGTCGCCCTGATTCAACAGTCAAATTCCGACGACAAGGCCTTGAGCCAGATTTTGTACGACGCAGAGGGCCAAGTACACTTCGCGGATGAACTCATAAATGTTCCTAGCGACGATCATCCAGTGAGTGACATCTATCGGCGCCATTGGCCCATGATCCGGTGTGACGGAAACGGTGGCCCGATGCATTCAGTGTCCGGGGGACACTCGCGTCTAGACGTAAGTGTCCCAAGATACTAAGATCTGGATTTAATTGTCCGTCGGGCATTCAGGTCTGGATTTGGATGCCCTGGGACACTGGCTTCCAGGAGACGAAAGTCCTAACCTGGAACCCAGTGTCCGCCTCGATTATTACTTCCGATTTTCCATCCAGTTTACACGTGAACATGTTTACCAGAGGGGTAGTATAGAAAGGGAGTTACGGAGTTATTGACCTACGTCCGACAGGTGGTGCCAACAGATCATTTCCGTCTGACCTTTGTGAAGTCACTTCCGGTTCCGGTCATGTGACATAAAGTGACCGTTAAACCTGCGCATGATTTCCGCTATTGTGCGCATTTCCACTATTGTGCACTTCCGATCACGTGACCGGACCCGGGAGTGACCTCACAAAGGTCAATCGAAAGTGACCTGTTGACGTCACCAGCTGTAAGTATGTCAATAACGCCCTACCCCCCCCCTCCACCTCTCTGTCTCTCCCTCCTACCCAGGAGGCGAGGACGAAAATGAATTGAAAAAAACAAGATAATTTTAACAGAAAATCTTGAAATTTATGCTGAGAAATAGCCAGGCAAGACTGCATCACACCTACGGGCTTTTCCTCGTGGTTGTGCGCCTCTTTGCTTGTCCAGTGGTAGCTTGTTCACTACAAAGAAGAATACAACATATTGACGAGCATACGTTACAAGTCAACACGTTCTTCTGTTTCCACGAATGCAAGTCGCGATATGTAATTGTTCTATAAAGGTGTTGAAGCTGCCAATCAGTGGCGGTAATTAGGGCACTACTTGTAACGGCATATTCCGTGGGTCAAATTTGCATGTTTTCTATATATCTTGGACTATTTTATGCAAACAATTCCTTGTTGTTTGCAGGCCTGAGAGAGGGACATTCGCCATCCCCCCCCCACCCCACCAAACTTTCTGCGCAATCTCCGGAACGACAAAAAATTGAGAGCTGACACTCCGTTAATTTGTAGTTTGTCATATTGGGATCATTTGGAGCCTATTTGCATAACCTCCAGAGCAGAGGATCACGGGTAAAATCACGGGTAATTTATTATGCATGTTTTTTGGAAAAATTCCACGAATAAAATTTTCACAAAATTTTGATCAAAAAATCGACCAAGAAACGTATTTTTTGAAAATGACGTCACTGTGACGTCATCAAAGCGACCATCTGGGATTTCTTTTTACATTTTATTGTACAGGTTGACGGAAAGATATAGCGTGGTAAGTTTCAGTCCCTTTACCTCAAGGGATAAGAAAAATAGTTAGGGTAGGGGGGAGGGGCAAATTCGCCCTCCCCCAGGCCTGGACAGGTCCTAAACATCCCAGGTCAGATACGGTTAACACAGAATTTCTTCAGATTTCTCGCATTCCTAATAACGGCGGAAACCTTTAAACCTCGAAGTAAAGCTAGCAATCGCAGTGTAAAGGTTACTCCGCGGTTTAAAGGTTTACTCATTGGTTCATTTATTCACCAAGATAAATTTATTGTACAATTTATAGTTGTAAAATGCATTTGGCTGGAATAAAACTCCAGAGGGTTTCTTCTATCCCTGTAGTAAACAATTAGATTATATATTCGAAGATAAGTTAAAGAAACTGGTGAATAGGATATGAATGTAAGCGGTGAGAACATTATATAAGTAAAAACAAACACGTATCCTCGGACAATCAGCAAACTCGACGGTTTAAATATTTACTCTGCGGTTTAAACGGTGTAAACGTTTCCAAGAGTTTTGTTTGGTTTTCGTATATGTTGATGTCAGCTTTTATACACACCTCTTCAGGTACACAGAAAAAATATCTAAAAAATTTAAGGAATATTCCCCGACTGTTACACTAGCGGAATATTCCTCAACATAACTAAGGAATATTCATTACCATGTCAAGGAATTTCCTTAAAAACTGATAAAAACTTTCCATTCACCTGGGTGAAAAGGTTTTCACCTGGGTGGAAACGTTTTCACCGGGGTTAGTAGATTTTCACCTGGTTGAAAACAGGATTTCACCTGGGCTAAAACAGGTTTCCACCAGGGTGATAACGTTTGCGCCTAGGCGAAAACCTTTTCACCCGGGTGAAAAACTTTTCACCTCGGTGAAAACGTTTGCATCTGGGTGAAAACTTAGGAGGAGTGAAAGACCCCCACCCCGGCCCACCCAAACTGAAAAAAATATATATACAAAACTAAAATTATTAGCATGTCATATATGGGCCACCGTAAAGATGTATATTGACTTAAATACATAAAATTATTTTTTCCTAAAAAATATGTACATATTTAACAAAGATGCGACGGTATAACTTTACAAGACGTACTAAAGCTGTACATGAGAAATGCAGAAAATCAAACATTTTCAACTGATCCCGACTAGGATCGAACCCACAATCGTATACCTTCTGCTGTACTGTCCACCGTCTATGCCTTTACCCACTGCACCACCGATTTGCTGGCCGAACCTCTGTTCAGAATTTCTAGTCTTTACTATTCCCTTGGTTTCATATATAGGTCAACCGGACTCTGAGGTATGCCGGACTCTGAGGGCTTCCATAGCTGTGGAAGCGACCATAGTCCGCCAGATGCCATGGTCCGGGCCCTATATATATGAGAAGGGATATTCCTGTCTACATTTCAGTGTCCCGGACACCAACGATACCAGGACCCTGGTTTCTACTGATAGGGGGACAACTGTTTCCGAGGGAGGACTTGTGCATCTGGATCTGGGTGCCCTTCGGGCACCCAGATCCAGATACCATGGTCCCCGGACCCTCATATCTGGCGGACCACGGTTGCTTCCACACCGGCACTGTTTCCACCGTCATCGCTCCATTCAAGATATCTACAATTTCCGATTGACCGACCTCGCCCATCTACGCAGCTACGTGGAAGCCATCTTCAACGATCAAACTACGACCTTCAAGTTGAATCTGGCGTTTGGTTATGTGCTGCAGCATAAGGAGGCAGACCAAGTCCGATACCTTTACCCGAGCAGTATCATACGAGTGTTTGACCAACCGTTTACCATCACGGATAGGGCTTCGCTAGAGACGATGGTGGAGAAACTAGATACGTGGATCCCTTGGAATGGGCCCAACAACAACGCCCCAACACCCAGTGGGTCGTAGAGAGGATGACCAATGTCACGTTTTTCGCTACCAAACTGACCGACTACACCATCGGCTGAATGCTTCACCCATGCACTGATCAAAACCATAGCATGCCGTACATACTCTTTATGTCTACACGCTGATCGTTGACCGCGTCAAAGCTTGGTTGTGGTGGTGGTGGTGGTGGTGTGAGGAAAATACAACGTGTATTACGCAATGTGCCTGTTGTTGTTGATGTCTCTTGGTTGTGTTTATATTGAATGGGTCTGAGCATATTGATGCGATGAGAGTAAGTTTTCGGAGAGAACGTAATTCGACATGGTGCACGGACTCAAACACAAAACACACACACGTACGCAATGTGGCCCAGTCGTACACCAGTACATCTCGGTCCTCGACTTGGAGGTACTTGAAGTGAGTGTGCTAAAAATAGATCACCAGCTAGCGTGCTATAAAAGGGAAGCGGCCTGGCCGTTTCATCAGACACTCTGTCAATCACCAAGATGTTCACTTGTACTACGTGCTTCAAATCGTTTACTCGTCTGCACGACTTGCGCCGCCATGAGGCCACCATGCATGACGGAACCACCCGGTATAGCAGCACGAGGTGTGGGAAACTATTTATTCGCCTGGACAGTCTACGGTGTCACGAACGGACAGTGCATGGGGCACCCAAGCATCTATGCGAGGAATGTGGTCGGCTTTTCAAACTACCCAGTCTGTTGCTGCGACACCAACGTACACAACACCCTGATCCGCAACCACGTTTGCAGTTAGAGGAGCCCGTAGGTAACAGTATCGAGACAGCGGGAACTCCCACCCACTCCCACCCACCGCACGAGGGCCGATGATGTCGCCCTAATTCAACAGTCAAATTCCGACGACAAGACCTTGGGTCAGATTTTGTACGACGTGGGGAGCAAAGTACACTTCGCAGATGAACCTATAAATGTTCCTAGCGATCTGTTACACGAAGACCATCCAGTGAGTGACATCTATCGGCGCCATTGGCCCATGATACGGCACTGTTTCCACCGTCATCGCCCTATTCAAGATATCTACAATTTTCAACTGACCGACCTCGCCCGTTTACACAGCTATGTGGAAGCCATCTTCAATGACCAGGCTAAGTCCTTCAAATTAAATCTGGCGTTTGGTTATGTGCTGCAGCATAAGGTGACAGACCAAGTCCGATACTTTTACCCGAGCAGTAACATCCGGGTATTTGACCAATCGTTTACCATCACGGATAGGGCGTCGCTAGAGACGATGCTGGAGAAACTGGACACCGTGGATGCCTTGCAATGCGCCCAACAACAACGTCCCAACACCAAGTAGACAGTGGAGAGGATGACCAATGTCGAGTTTTTCGTTGCAAAGCTGACCGACCTCCCCATCGGCTGAATGCTTCACTCATGCACTGACGAATACCATAACATGCCGTAATACTCTATATGTCTACATGCTGATCGTTGAATAGAGCTCAGTAAAAACTTATACCTAATGTGACGGTGCGTTAAATAATAATACTGGTGTTTTATATTTCAATTTGCTTTGTTGTGAACATACTGAACCTACCCAGGGCGGCTCCCCCAGCCTGGGTATGATGTAACATTGGGGATAATAAACTGTATGAACATTGCTGAACTTGTTGTTATTCAAGACAATCGCTATTCGATTGTATAAAACAGCGGAGCTCCGAGCTCCGGAGCTCCGATCCACGGGAGCTACCACCACCACCATCACCGGGCGTTGACGAGCGGTGGTGGCGTTGGTGGTGGTGTGTGGTATTGTGTGTGTGTGTGTGTGCGTGTGTGCGTGTGTGTGGTGGTATTATTCGTGTGTGGTGGTGTCTGTACATATAGAGATTAACTCGTGTCCCTCATCATTCCATATGTATTGGACGACTAATCAAAATTTCGCTACCACTCGCACTGATGACGTCACAAATGACGTCACAGGTGACAAGGAAATCACTCGAGTTGTGGTCTACACCATGTATTTCCGCTACTACTCGTACTGATGACGTCACCGATGACGTCACAGCAAAGATATGGTATAATGCATGACAGATATGGATGGTCCATCTCTACAACAAATACCTTCCTTCGCTGCCCCAAAATGTTCACTTTGGCTACTACTCGTACTGATGACGTCACCAATGACGTCACAGATGACGTGAACATCCCTCAAATCGGGGTCTACACCCCGAGAGCTACAAAATGACACCTCCCAGGACGCATTCGGACCAAGGATGGTCCATCTCGGCACCAAATACCTTCCTGCACTGCCCCAAAATGGCCACTTTACTTACTACAACCAACTGCGCATGCGCAGATTGACGCGACTTGCATTTAAAAACACGCCATTCTGACTCTACCCCACACAAGCTTCAGTTTGACACCTTCCACGACCCATTCGGACCCATAGCGGTCCATCTCTACCCTAAACACACACCCACATACCCCCTCAATGCCTGCTTTCTATACTACGGACCAGACTGCGCATGCGCAGAATATTGAAAACGGACGAACTATGAGTCCAGTCGTATGCTCCTCCACGAGAGCTTCAAAATAAGACCTCATACGACACCATAGGATCATTAGGGGCTCACCTAGAACCCAAAACGTCCACCCCGTATGGGCCTATATCCTATAGCCATGCAGTATAGGTCTATGGGCTTACCCAGGCCTCGGTGAACTTTTTCCAAAAATTTCACCGTTTCGCTTCGAAACCCTACCCATCGTGTTCTAAATGACGAGACGTGAAAACAAATCCAAACAACCCATATCACAATGAACGTGTGTGAATTTTCCAGGTTGAACCTATACCCCCATATAGCCAGTATGGGACTATATGGGCTATATGGTGCTTTTCCAAAACATTCACCGTTGCGCTTCGAGACCCTTCCCATCGTGTTCTAAATGACGAGACGTAAAAAACAAATCCAAACAACCCATATCACAATGAACGTGTGTGAATTTCCCAGGTTGAACCTATACCCCCATATAGCCAGTATACGACTATATGGGCTATATGGTACTTTTCCAAAAATTTCACCGTTGCGCTCCGAGACCCTTCCCATCGTGTTCTAAATGACGAGACGTGAAAAACAAATCCAAACAACCCATATCACAATGAACGTGTGTGAATTTCTCAGGTTGAACCTATACCCCCATATAGCCAGTATGGAGCTATATGAGCCTATATACAGACCTCGGTGACTTTTCCCAAAAATTTCACCGATTCGCTCCGGGACCCCTCCCATTGTGTTTTTCTCGGCGAGACGAGAAAAACGAGACCCCACAACCCATAGTAACACCCACAAAAAAAAATTGACCACCCCTCCCCCCATATAGCCAGTATGAGCCTATATACAGACCTCGGTGACTTTTCCCCAAAAATTTCACCGATTCGCTCCGGGACCCCTCCCATTGTGTTTTTCTCGGCGAGACGAGAAAACGAGACCCCACAACCCATAGTAACACCCACAAAAAAAATTGACCACCCCTCCCCCCCATATAGCCAGTATGAGCCTATATACAGACCTCGGTGACTTTTCCCAAAAATTTCATCGATTCGCTCCAGGACCCCTCCCATTGTGTTTTTCTCGGCGAGACGAGAAAAACGAGACCCCACAACCCATCGTAAAGCCCACAAAAAAATTACCATCCCCATACCCCATACAGGAATTTTTCCTTATATTGTATAATACAGACCCCTATTGTAGGGGTAAAGTCCGAGTTCCGCTTTATATATTTTCGGGAAAAAATCCTAATTTTACATGCACCCACCCTATTGACTTGATAGGCAGGCCCCGATAAGCCCGGGGACCGATATTAGTCCGTTTGGCTAGAGGTGATAGGAGTTTCTCCCTATTTTAGGGGTAAAGTCCGTATTCCGCCTTTTATATTTTCGGAAAAAAATCCTAATTTTACATGCACCCACCCCATTAACTTGATAGGCAGGTCCCAATAAGCCCGGGGACCAATATTAGCCCTTTTGACTAGGGTTGATAGGGGTTTCCCCCTATTTTAAGGGTAAAGTCCGTGTTCCGCTTTTGATATTTTCGGGAAAAAAACCTAATTTTACATGCACCCACCCCATTGACTTGATAGGCAGGTCCCAATAAGCCCGGGGACCGATATTAGCCCTTTTGGCTAAGGTTGATAGGTGTTTTCCCCTATTTTAGGGGTAAAGTCCGTGTTCCGCTTTTTATAGTTTCGGGGAAAAATCCTAATTTTACATGTACCCACCCATGACTGGATGCCCCTTCACGATTGCTTCACTTTGATACCTCACTCGACCCAATCGGACCATGCAGCGTATTTGAAGTCTGGGGACTACTTTTTCTCCGCGGAAGCTTTTTCCCGCGACCGCATGACCACCAGACCGCGTCACCGCGGAAGAATACATGCCCAGGGGCCCTTTGCCGGAACTATAGTGATCCGGAGTTACCTCTCCCTAAATTGGAACTCTTCTGTCAAATTTTGAGGGTTCTCGACTATTTGGACTAACCAATCAGAATAGTACGTACCACGGACTACACCCGTAGAGCTACGTATAGGCGCGCATGTGTGACATGGTCTATAAAACACGTCCCTCTGGATCCCACACCCCCATTCCTACGGTTGCAGAGCCATGACGGACACCCATCCCTATGCGACTCGCATTTTACACTATGTGACCGTGGTTAATTCACTCACGGATTACAGAGCAGTGGTTCGGTCCATGTTTGGAGATGGCGACGACAACGAGGGGCGACGAAGCGGTCCTCGACAGAGTGGACTCGATGGAGAGGTTGCTATCACTCACCACTACTGGACTATGACAGCTATACTTGATGCCCGGACTATGGACCACGAGCGCTCACGCCGGAACAAGCGACGGCTCATTGGCCTAGTAATGGTCTTTGCCCTATTGCCCCTGACGCTGTGACAATGACAACGACAGCGACAGAAAAAGAACGGCTCTTCAGAGCCTCCACAGATGCGCTTATGTGCAACCGATATATACGAGGGTCAGTCACAGTGTGCCTCATTCACCGATCGTCATTGGGTCAACCATGTCAACGCCCGGTGGTGGTGGTGTGTGGTGGTGTGTGGTGGTGGTGGTAGTAGTAGTGGTGTGTGGTGGTGGTGTCTGTACAGATAGGGATTAACTCGTGTCCCTCATCAGTCCATATGTATTGGTCGACTAATCAAAATTTACGCCCGGCGGTGGTGGTGGTGTCTGTACATTAACAACCTGGAATTAACAAGCTCCAAGAGCTCCGAGCTCTTAACCGATCCATCCCACCGCTCTGAGCTCTGTAGTTTCTCAAAGGGCGGCTTCTGATTGGACAAGAGCAGCCGAGAATACACCTAACGGGCAAGAACGAATATGACAGGTAAAACAAAAAACGGGTGTACCACACATGCATCAAGGTGTTAAGATAGGGTGTAAAGGTGTTACTATAGCGCGTTAAAGCGTTAAGCTAAGGCGTTGATGGGCGTCTCTACCTTTCCATGAATTAGTGTCAATTCTATGGAATATCTATAAAAATCAGAGCTTCTGAGCTATTTCACCAGGACGTTGAAGCGTTAAACTGGGCTTTGGTGGGCGTTACTGTCCATAAAATCAAGCGTATCCCCAAAACGCGCACAGTCGACGTTCAACTGTCAACATGGCTTATACTTGCTCTGAGTGCGAACGCACGTTCACCACACGTTATTATATGATGCGACACCAGAAGAACATACATGGAATTGAAGACACCGAGGCAAAAGAAGCCGATGAAGATGCTGAATCTATGCCAGCTGTTTCTGAGAGTCCGCCGACCGATACCGAAACAGAGAGTCTATCTACTGATATTGAGAGCAAATGATCTCAAATAAACAGGTTACGTCTCAGGAAAACCTGAGTGAGAAAGAACCTAACTATTGGGATCGTATTGTGACAACAGGCGTACATCCAAATGCTTCCCAGCACCAGGAAAACAGCCAAGGCGATCTATGAACAGTATACCCTGCTAACGCTTGAAATTAAAGGCGATCCCACGTACAGGTCCATCGTGAAGACCAAGCGTCACTTGGAAGAGGATATGGGGCTACCACCCACCAAGGCCCTGGAAAATTCGATCAAAATGCGCAAACAGCTGTTCCGGGACATATTGCCGTTACAGTATCCTGGCCTTCCCGACGAGGATAAGAACATACGGATCAGAGCGAACATGACCGAAGATTGAACTTTCCGAAATGGCGGTTTCTGAATGGATAAGAGCAGTCGAGAATACATCTAACGGGCAAGAACGAATATGACAGATGCAGCCTCAAATGGGGGCTTCTGATTGGACATACTTGAATTGTAAACATACCCAACGCTGCTACCCTAGCGTGGGTATGATATACTGGATGGGATAATAAAATGTTTGGATTGTCATTCTTGTTGCTGTTCTCTCATCTGTCTACATCATGGAGTCAAGGCCTTATGCTAGGGCGTTGAGGCGTCAAGATAGGCGTTAATGCGTTAAGATAAGGCGTTAAGGCGTTCAGATAGATACACACACAAGCTCAAACACACACACGCATACACACGCGCACGCACACAGGTAACCGGATGGAAAATGGCCCTTATATCCTCCAAACGCACCGCATTGCACATCCGATACTCCCCTTTCTCTACTACTCCCAAGTGATCTATAAATAGAACATGGGTTTTCCCAGAAAATTCCCCGAAGGGCAAATATATTCCCCCGAAAGCTTCACTAGGATACCCCACGCGGTCCATTTGGACCATGGATGGTCCATCAATCACTCACGAACGCACCCCCAGAATGCCTGCTTTCTATACTATGGCCCGACTGCTCATGCGCAGAATGATGGAAGCGGAGAACACACTAGTTCAGTCGGATGCTTCTCCACGACACCTCCCACGACCCATTCGAACCACTATGGGTCCACCTCGACCAGGTCCATTCAAATATCCTTTTTCTACTGCCTATGCGCAGAATGACTTCAGTTTCACCTCACACCCATCCAGTTGGACGCGCCCCCACGAGTGCTTCACACCGACACCTCACACGACAAAATCGGACCACTATGGGTCCACCTTGACCCCAAAACGTTCACCCCAGCGCTACTTATCCAGTGCGCATGCGCACGGTAACTTTTAAAAAAATTCAACGCTTGACCTCGAGGCCCCTCCCATTGTGTTCTACAGCTCGAGATAAAGAAAACAAGGGGCCACAACCCATACCGCAAATGTCCATGAGTGGGTTTCCCATTGGGACCAACATTGTCCACTGCGCCAGTATGGACCTCACATGGCCATACCCACCTGAACTTTTCAAAAAATTTCACCGCCTTGCTTCGAGACCCCTCCCATCGTGTTCCACATCGCGAAACGAAGAAAACAACATGCCACCCCCCATAGTAAAATCCGCCAGAAAAAAGACCACCTCTATCCCATACATGCCTTCCCCGAATAGATTAACATTGGAAATCACTGGGGGCTTATGTAAGGGATATCACTCTTGCTGGGCCGTCGCGTTACCGGAAGTGACGTCACAGAAAGTGTCTCGGATGTAACGGCTGTAATGTCATCCGTGACGTAACATCACCCACATTTCTTTCACCCACACTTTTAATAAGGAATTTAGCTTCTTAGTACTACTCCCCTGAATCACATTATTCTAGCTGCCGAACGTATTATCAAGGTAACCTCCATCTGAAGGGCATCGTAAGTACAAAATAGGCGCAATTTCGTTTTCAAAAATCAGGACGTTTGCATTCATGAAACTGGTTGTCAAGGTAATGCCAATGATGGTGTTCGAACTATCAAACGGCGTAATCCAAGTGGTAAAGTGCTCTGACTTGAAAGGGCGAGGCCACATGAAGCACTTTTTTCTTCCAGCTGATAGTCATCCCAAATTCAATACCATGTACTGTCCATCGGAAATGTGTTTTTTTACATCAGCTTATTGTACAAGTGTCACTCTATATATTCCCGTCGTCAAATTAGTAAATTCGTGCAATTTTATACCTTTGCCGGGCGATTCAAAATCCAACGTAACTGTCCGCTCATCCCGGCCCGCTTCTTCCTCTATTCTGATTGGTCAGTCGCGACACGCCTCCGGCAAGAGAGGTCACACATCGATCAGCTGACCAATCAGACTTGAGAAAGAAGCGGGCCATCATCTCTGTGTGCCGGGATGAACGGACACTTACGTTGGATTTTGAATCGCCCGGCAAAGGTATTAAAATTGCACAAATTTACTAATTTGACGACGGGAATATAAGGAGTGACACTTTTAGAATAAGCTGATGTATTTTGTTTGGAGGTGAACCGTTTATTTCTCGTTTCACCCAAAGTGCGTTTCACACCTTGGTGTACTTTTATATAAAGCATGAGGTTATGTATAGAGACCCCATATTTCGACACTTCACCTTAATACCACCGCCCACACCTCCCTCAACTCTTGTTTTGAGGGCCTGTTCCCGAGAATAACTTCCTCGGACACTCGGATGTGTATATCCATTGTCCTGGCGGTCCAACTGCCCTTTATGACGTAAAATAAGCAGCCGACTTTGTGCTATTTCGGTACGTTCTATTTTTTGAATAAACATGCTTGCTCGACAGTAACGTTTGTAGGCCAGTCGCACAGAATTATTCGGTCCATAGAATTACCCAAATGTAAGTCATTTTACCCAAATGAAGGCAATATGTACCCAAATGAAGGCAATATGTGCCCAACTGAAGCTAGTATGTGCGTATTAGGGGCCATGCCATCCGAAAATATAATAAAATAGGCCAGATGTACTGAATAATGCAAAAATTTCGCCAAAATGAACCTGCCGATGAAATGAAACTATTAGTTGGAGATCGCTTTCAAGGGAGAGAACTCTGACAAAACCCAGCCGCCCATTATTATTTTATTATATTTTCGGATGACAGGACACCCTTTTACGCATGTACTAGCTTCATTTGGGCACATATTGCCTTCATTTGGGTAAAATAACTTACATTTGGAATCATTTGGGTAATTCTATGGACCCGAATTATTCGTTTCGGTCCATTTCCATTTTCTTCCCCCCATTTTCAAATAACAATAACGATCAGTTATTCCTCAATGTATCTTACATTAATTCTCAAACCTCTTTTAGTTATATAATGTGTGAAATCATACAGAAAAGCACGATATTCCTGTTTCAAAAGTGATTTCTTTTAACAAGATACGTAATTGCAATGTAGCAAATCGATGTTGACGTAGAATATCTGTCCCTAATAAGTATTCTATACACGCCTGGTTGCTAAGGTTGACATTCACCTAGATACCAAAATAAGAGACTGAGAACACATCAATACATCTACTGATACTGAGAGCGCAGATCTCATCTTTTCACTTGTCCACTGGCGCTCTCGTATGCCCATCTGATTTTAGTGACCAATCTGGCTGCATTTGCTTCCTCTATTTGGAACTGTTTTCCAGAAACACAGGATATTCTGTCTGAAAACCACACTCTCCTAAGAAAGCTTAACAAGGGCATAATACTCCCTCATTGTTGACTTCAAATTCACTCCTACTGCTGATGCATGAAAATAACCCAGTCATGAGCGTGTTACAATACGGATCGAGTTGTAGCAAAAAATGCAGCTTATATACAGTTATATCTATATTTTATTAACTGAATATCCCTGAAAGATAACATAAATGAATCCAAATCTGATAAATTAGGCAAATAAAAAAAACAAAACAAAAAAACAACAACAAACAATTAGAAGACAATCCAAAATTTGACTCGAACTCATAGCTCAACAAGCGCTGGATGAGCACAAAGATCTCCGTCGAGGCAACAGGGTCTGCCGAGGCAATATGGTAGGGGAATACATCACTGAATAATGTAGGGCCGGATGCCAAGCTCAATTTTGCATGTGTTGGACGTTAACTTCACTAATGATAATTAACCTGGGATTCAGGGTTCCCCACTAGCATGTCCAGCCAGGGATGTGGAAGTCACATTCCCCGCAAATAATTTTTGTCTGATTTCGTGCTTGAAATATTGGGGCATGGAATAGAGTATATTGATGGGAAATCTGGAATACTGCTTGTATTAGGCCCCTCCTCACCCCCACCTCCCCCTGAGAGGACGCCCCGACACAAATCAACACGTTAGCGGCAGAAATGAGACCCTGTGTGCCTTGTACCAACCTGCTTGTGATTTTGTGCTATAGGCCCTACACATCAACACTTCACATTTTGTATGTGTACAGTATAGCATCATCATTGACAGAATCCTCTACAAAACACACCTGTTTGTACCGACACTCCGTTCTGATCTGTCTCATCATCATGTGATGGGAATTCAATGCGCTCGGTATAACTCTGTATACTGGTGTTACAGGTCACCTTCACCATACTGTATTAATGACAATGGACTTGTACATGTATCACATTCATATTGAATGGTGATGGCTGATGAGAATATTGCCCATATGGAACAATTGTCAAGATTCCAGCAAATAAAAGGTTCATGTTAATCATAAACAACATACAATTAATAGTACTATCAAATAATTATGTTTATTCCTTGTCAACATCAATATAATACAGACAATATTATGACTGAACCATGGTAACAGATATTCAAGGTATATATGTCTACACTAAACTGAAGGAGACCCATTATGCTTATTATATTATGTTGTAAAACTCCACTTGCTAATCTCGATTATGTTGCTTATTGTGAAAATAACTGAAGTTATGAAAATAAATTTAGTATGATTGCACATTGCCCTCAAATTAGAAATACCTTCAGCAGCTAAAGTTAAGCCAATCATAACAATATATAACACCATGGTATTGTAATATCACCCATCACTGATTGTAAAGGTACACATACTTGAACACATGTTCTTGTATGTATTGATCTTTGGTTAAGAATTAATGTAATGAGATACATATACCTGCAATCTTAATAAATTAGTATCCTATCGATGCTCCCCAATCGTACATGTCGCTATATAGGATCTTACGTATTTCAATTGAATTTGGTGTTCTAAGCGGCCGTACCATGGATATTTAATAGCATTATGACATCATGGTCGCATCTGGACTCATCCATTTGAAGTCGGGGAAGGGAGATAGGTTCACTCTGTCCATTTACTCCAATGTTTACACTAAAGATCAGTCCATTTATCTACCCCGTATTATGGTGCCACAATGTCGGGACCGCGGCAACATGAAAAGACACCCCGCCAGCGAGCCGGCTTATTCGGCTGAGCCAACCAAAAATTCTTTGTCATCAATGTTCCCTTCAAAGCACTATGAAGCGTTCTCGGGATTGGTTAACAGGCGAGTTACTGCAAGCATGTTAGATCCTACAAGCGAAATATCCAAATGGGGAGAAGATAGGATTTATTTTAATTAGATTGCATATACCTGTTCTTTGTGTTATTCTGTATGTAGTTCATTCTGTATGTATTTTATACATGTACATATACCAGAAGTTGAATTAACATTTGAATAAAATAATCAAAATATGCTCGGTTTTTACCTCTACTCAGGAAATGAAGTCTTTGTTTCTTGTAGCTAAATTATTTTAGACACATTCAAGTCCTCACCTGGTCAAGGAAGATAATTTTGCAAAAATGTATAGATCTACACTGGTGCAGACCAGAAAGTTTGATGACCTTTGATGATATTTGTGGAGCATGCTGCAGGACTCAACTTCCATGGATCTGATATTATCCACACAATTTCATTCTACATGATTCTGTTGCCATAGCACCGATAAACTAGGTCCCTTCATGTATGTGTCCTAGATCCAGGAGTTATTGGGAGCACAGCTGAACCAATCGATAGTCTGTATTGGTTTTTCCAGTTCATCCATTGTGTAACAGTACTCTTGTGTCTGAAATCAGAAGTGCTGAATCCATGACCTGCAGGTTGGAATCAATTGTATACATTCAATATCAAAACTCAGTTCATTGAAAATGTTAATAGTACTGGGACCTGGCCATCTTACAAGAATTTGCAAAAGTATGAAATGAGAACTGAGTACTTTGAGAACTTAATCCAATCTATGAGTGATCAATAATATGAATCATGAAGAACGATGATGGATTTTGACCACTGGTTGGATTGAAGTTCGGTGATGTTCATGTTCGTGGCATGAGCATGATAAAGATCCAGGATATTATAATCTAGAACAGGATTGTTTATATCAGTAACTTCTCTATGGAGCAATGTTTTTGGGAAAGGTTCTATCCATGCTATCATTTTGGGACATACAAGTGTCACAGCACACAATGCGGATGTCAGTAAACTGTTGGGGTAAAAGAAAAGAAAATGTTTTCAATGTTGTCAAACAAAAAGTATATGTATATTATTTATCAGCTTTATTAAATAAGTTTACAGACTCACGCAGGTAGATCAATTTGGTGCTTCTGCAAAATCAAACCATTATTCAACTGTTTTCACTCATTCATTTTAAATGGACTGTAAAGCTGAGAATGGTATCCTGAGGCAAGGTAATTTGATAGGTTCAAGAATAATTTTTAATTCAGTGTATTGAAAATTAATTGACATGTATGCTGCTGGGGGATGAACCTTTGAAATGGGAATTGGGACAGAGACACATGTGGTTTGAAAAACAAAATTGTGATTTGATGCTTCATTACAATAATGCTGGAAAATATTTGATAAATGCACAAGAAATTAATGCCAAAATAAATAGCCCAACACCCCCTCCCCCTCAAAGAAATAGAATTTATCAGCAAAATTTAGAATAACTGTTTTTTTAAACAACCAGGTTGGTGGATATCATCAACTGAAAGAAAAAAGTATCAGTAAAATCAGGGCATCGTCGATTGTGCTGTTGTTTTCCAGTCAGTGCATGCATGTCCTCCCGCGCATTTGATATGCAACCACAACTTGGACTATTTGGTTAGCTTCGACATAAGTCATCTGCCGACAAATACTTTGCGATATATAGAAATGACGAGTGGTGTACTAGGAATCATTGTGTTGTAATGACATAAAATGGCGGCAATAAACTTACCAGAAAAACGACAAAAATCGCATCGTCCATCTCTACAAGCTGGAGAGCCGCCATGTTGAATCTCCCGCTGGAAGCGGTCAACCTGACTCCCGTAACTCGTGAAGCATGATGGGAGGTGGAACCCGACTACAGAAGCAAGGCCCATTGAAATGCATTGCAATGAGGGTTCCCCATTATTTCAAAACTTGGCCTCAAAATTTCGTCGGGAACCTTGGCAAACCCTATTGGAAATCACATGAGTCGTGGGTTCCCCATATGACAATTTTATTGCGGGAGATTTCACGTTGCTCTCCTAGTCGCCACACTGATTTTGAAAGCGCGCAGCCTAACGAATGAACGACGATGACGTCTGCCTCAATGCATTTTTTACTTGCTCACATAACGTTACTGGCAGAATACAAGCGAAGCATTTGCAACAATTTTTAATTTTGATGAAATATGATACCTCAAACCAGAACGAAATTTCAACCGATTGTAACACTAAGCATTGTGATAATTAATACACACAAATTGTTTTGGTTTGAGGGGTAATATTTTATATATAAAAGGGAATCCCTCCAGAAAATGTCCCTAGAATCTCGAAAGAGCACATCCGACCGTTTTCAAGCTTGAATAAATCCAGTTGGGAGCAATTGACCATCACCATTTCGCATGGTATGAAACTTCAGCATTTTTACAGTACATAACAATCACTTTCCGCCGTTTCACTTTGAAATGAAAATCATGTTCACTACCGTCACACCCGAAGGACTTATTCTCGGGTAACCGCCACACATCCTTTTTTTGTTGTTTTTGTTTTTTAGTTTTTTTTTTAGCCCTGGACGAACCACTGGGCATTTATTTAACGATCCCTGTTTACATTATCCCCTACAACGCCAGGGGTTGTTGTAGGTACATGGTGCACTTATTTTAAATTGTAACAATACATTATCAGAATATACCAATAGCTATCACAATATAGATTAACCCTGCTATGCTTTGCCGCTTACATACAGATAAATATCAGTATACATGTAGTATATTATAAAGATTGTATAGATTTCTTGTGCTCTTTAACTGTCAGAGCTTGTCAGGCGTCCCCACTTCAGAGTAAAAGCTGCCATGGAGTAAAAGCTGATATTGAGTAGAAACCATTATTTATTCTTACATGGGATAGAGCAAGCCCCTCGGGGTTTTATTCCCGCCAATGTTATTCCTTCGCTTTTGTCACTGAATCTGTTATGACTTTAAGTTGGTGAATAAATATTCATTCATTGTTAAAAGCAATATTTTTTTCTAAATTCATAATCTTCAAGATATAAGCTTTGGCGGGCGCCCACCTCAGTTTGATGTCACAAGACCTGCAGTTGTATATGTAACTTTTTACAGCCAGGACCATGACTCAGCGGATCTCTCTGAACAACATGTCCGAGAATTACGTCTGTGAGACAGATATCATATCGAGGCATATTCAACTCTGCTGTCCACCGTTGAAAGTTTCCCCAAATTACTTTTGCAAACCTGCATGTCCAGAATAAGTGAACATTTGTTTCAGTACTATCTGTGCAAAATGTGCATTTATCCGAATTTAGTTTTCCCCATTTCTGAAGTAATGAATTAGTTATCAATATTCTATGGATTATTTGAAACTGAAAGTATTGCATTTTTACTTCTAAACTTTATATGTTCCATATGTTTTTATAGATTTCTCTTCAGTTAAATGTTGTTCCTTGTGCAATTTGCTCCAAATCATTTTGCCATTTGATTTGTATATTCTCAGGTTTAATTTTTCGACTTTCTAGCATCAACTTGTAAATAAATTTTGAACTTTCCTGATTCAGCAGTTTACGTTTGGTTACTGACATTTCCAAATGCGTTGACTTGGTAATACTTTTGTTTTGAAGTTTAATATTCGCGATAAGAGCGAAATACATGAGAAAATTCGTGATGTTCACGTTATATTTTCTTTTAAAAGAATTATAGGACAGAAATTTACCATCATTATCGAGTAAATCGTTCAGAGTTCGTATGTTATGTGTTGACAATTCTGCTACTTCTGGCCACTCATTATAGCGCGCAAAGTCTAGAATCAAGTTGTTGGAGATATCCTTTCCTGCGAACTCGGCTTTGATAATTTCAGCCCAGCCAGTGACTACATCTTTCCAAAATGCATTTTTTAATCTCGGTATTAATTCTCTGAGACCTAGTGGACCTAAATCCCAAACATGTCTACCTATGGGAAAGAAAATATTGTCTAACAATTAAGAATAGAAGTCGTCAAAATGTGCAACTCTTTTTATCCACTTTACTTTAAGGTATGCCGAAAAGGTGGGGATATGGGTTAACGCGAGACCCCCTTCCTCTCTGTCGCAAACCATCGTCAGTCTTTTGATTTTGTCTGGCCCCCCTCCCCATATGAATTTATAAATTGTTTTTTGAAGTTCATTCATCATCTCTTTACTAGGTTCAGGTAAAACAGTGAACAGATGGACTAAGAGCGGCAATGCCAGAGTTTTTACAACGTTAACTTTACCAATTGGCGTAAGATTTCTCTTATGCCAGCTTCATAACAGTTTTTTGATGGATGTAAGCTTGGTCACATAGTTCAGATTGATCATTTTGATGAGGTCCTGGATGCCAAGATGCTGGAAACCGCCGGGGTCCCAATTGATCCTATAATGAGGACATAACTTGACTTGACAGCCTTTCTTGGCCCCTATCCAGATAATTCTGGATTTTTCCACATTCAATTTTAGACCCGAACATTTGGAAAAATCATTTAAGATACCCATAGCTCTAGCCAACAACTCCTTCGTCCCATCCTGGATAAGTGTCGTATCATCAGCATATTGTAATATTTTCAATTCAGAATTGTCAATACGAATTCCTTTGATATCATTATCTTTCTTTACAGCTAGGGACAACAATTCTGCAACTAGAATGAAAATGTATGGCGATATTGGGTCCCCCTGTCTACAGCCTCTTTCTAGCGAAAAAAATCAGATAGATAGCCATTATTTGTTACACAGCTTCTGGATCCCAATTGAAAAATTTCAATCCATTTAATCAGATCTTCGCTAAAGTTAAAAGAGATAAGTGTCTTATGTATGAAGGCCCAATCAACACTGTCGAATGCCTTTTCAAAATCAATTAAGAAGATAAGACCTGGTATTTGTTTCTCCTCTGAATATGCCATTACATCATAGATCAACCGTGTTATTTCCCCAATATATCTTCCTTTCATGAACCCTTTCTGACTTTCGCTAATTAACGATGGGAGTACTTTACGCATCCTGTTTGTTATAGCAGCACTACATATTTTATAATCTACGTTGAGTAAAGATATCGGACGCCAATTTTTTATCAGCTTGCGGTCCTTGCCTTCTTTCGGTATGCAAGTGATTATACCCTGCTGTTGAAAGGTGGAAAGATAACCCGTTTTAAAAGCATAGTTAAGTGATCTAAGTAAAAAGGGTCGTCTCACAGAGTCTGATAAAATTCGGCCGGTATACCGTCCGAACCCGGAGATTTGCCTTTTTTCATCCGTTTGACGGCGTCATAACATTCTTCTATTGTTAATAATCCCTCGCAGCTCATTTGCTCATCGGGTGTTAGTTTAACGTTGTGTAAGAAAAACTGTTCCTCGTTTTCCGTGCTTATAGAGTTATTTTTTGAATATAGAGTGGAGTAAAATGATCTAACTTCTGATAATATATCCTCTGGTTCCGTAAGTCTAGAACCATCACTCTTGGTAAGTTCAGACATAGTTTTTATTACATGGTTCCTTTTTTCCAACTGACAGAAATATGCAGTACTCTTTTCTCCATTTTCGTACCAATTTGCTTTCGATCTTATTATCATTCCTTCAATTTTCTTATATCTGATTTTTTCTAAAACAACTTTCGCGTTCTCAAGTTCGCTTTTAATCATATTTTTTCGGTTAAAGTCGGTGCCATCTTCACACAATTCTTTCTCTAACTGTAGTATTTGTTCTTCCAAATGTTTCTCTCTTTTTTCGTTTTCTTTCTTGTTGGAAATTGCATATGTTATTGATGTACTTCTGTTTCTGACCTTGAGGTATTCAAAGAAAGCCTGGTCATTTAAAGTTAATGCGACAATGGACGAGTCATTTATTTCTCCTGATTTGTAACATTGCTCCACGCAAGATTTAATTGCACTTTTTATCTTATCTAAATAGTCTGGCTCCTTCAAAAACTGCGTATTGAGCTTCCAGTATCCTTTACCGCGTTGTGATCCCTTAAAAGAGCATTTAAGTGTTATTGAAGAATGATCAGACCGATAGGATATACCAATTTCTGGAACAACTGTAATGGCTGCTATGTCTTCAGTTACTAGAAAAAAATCTAATCTGCTTTGTTTTACCCCTGTTATCGAGTTCTGTCTCCATGTGTATCTTCTTACTATCGGATTATAGTCCCGCCAGATATCCACAAGATTAAAATCACATTTTAGTTCTTTCACTTTCATTCTAGCCTGTAGATTATTTGTTTTGACATAGTTGTCAGTATCCAGATTAAAATCTTGTACCATGTTCCAATCGCCACATAAAATAATGGATTCGTTCTCAAAACTATTTATTTCCTGAAATAATTGGGTGAAAAAATTGGGTTATCGGCGTTTGGCCCGTACAGATTGACTAGTGTAAGCCTTGTGTTTTCAATTGAAATATCCAAGATGATATATCTACCATTGTCATCCAATTTGGTTTGGTGAATACAAAGATCTATATCGTCTTTAAAAAATATCGCAACTCCTGCACTGTTAGTTCCTCCGTGGCTAAATACAGGTTTGGATTTATAGCCCCATTCATCACGCCATGCTGATTCGGTTAGGCTAGAGCTATGGGTCTCTTGAAGGCAATATATAGAACATCGCGTTCTCTTTAACCATTGAAAAACATCATTCCGCTTATGTTTGTCCGGGCGGAGGCCCCTAACATTCACTGACAATATGGTTGCATCCCGATCAGCCATAGATATGAATTAAAGTAGTAGTAATTATATTTCTAGAGATGCAACTAACTTCACTCGGCGGCAAGCAAGTGTACGGAAACTATATACATTATTCTATGTCTGCTGAACACACAATCACCATAGTACCTACAGGGATGATAAATAACAAAAGATATGAAACAAAACAAAATTGAAAAAGTTGCCATATAAATAGGCGCGCTCACTCCCGTGGTTCTCAAAATCAGATCATATATAAGTAATGACTGCGACAGTTACTATGAGCAAGATAGAGTGTGCAATGTGTAATAACCTGCACAATACCGCTGTGACAATTAAAAATAAATATATAGATAGGTATCATACAATTAACCCTTACTATAGCAGGTAATGAACTTGATCAAATCCACTATAACTTAATTGTTACGAGGAACATTAGTATCAACCAACAAACATTGTATACAGTGTCTAGAAAAGTTAACATTTTATACCTTTATGGAGACAAATACATAAAACTCTTAAGGCCACAAAAAAAGATAACCCAGATATAGCTACAGGGTTATGTTCTAATATATACACGACAATCAATAGTGCACCTGCATACAGAGATGAATAAACTGCACTCAAATTTAGGGACAAAACCATATATCCGTAATGTAGCAGATCTATGCACCTTATTAAATACACTGTAACTTTAAAATAGACAAGATCAGCATCAACCACATCAACCGTGTGTATAAGCTGTATAGAGCATTTAGTGTACTTTTATGACGTACATTGCATTTCAATTTACTGGTATCTATTACCTCATAATGTGTCAGCTGTACAAACCTGATCAAAAACCATGTAACTTGCTTTGGTAATAAAAAAAAGGTGTCACCCATTTCTACAGTATGTATGGTATGTAATACATTTTAAATGCAGAGCCAAACCAATAACCCAATTATGTGGAAGGCTTTTTAACCTGATCGAAAAAAAAAAAAAAAAAAAATTTCATGTCAGAAAATATTGGTGTCAATCACTATACATTAGTAGTGTATTAAAACAGTGGAGTCATACATTGACTGTGATTTAGTGACAAAATATTTACCCCATAATATGGCAGGTTTATTAACTAACTTGGCAAAAAAAAGAAATATATATATATATCAACTATATATACATACATATTGCACTCTGATATTGGGACGAAAGTTAGCCCATGGTGTGGCAGGTATATACAGCTTTTTCAAATACAATGACTTGATGAGGGGGCAAAGAAAGTATTAGCCATATCAACAATGTCTATGATATATAGAGCATTCTAGATAGTGTACCTTTTTATGCGGAGACAAATACATTGACCTCTGACTTAGGGACAAAATTGTTAACCGATAGTGTGGCAGATATATGAATCTGATATATGAAAGTAATTTGCCGCGGTGAAAAAAAAAAAAATAATAAAAAATCCGTCATATCTACCATGTGCAAAACATATGTAAAGACAAACAAATTGCACTCTGATTTGTGGACAAAATGTGGTAGGTTTTTCAACCTGATCAATTGATAGCAAAACATAGTTTGAAAAAATACATGCATCTACCACCCTACAATATTTATAGTGTATTAAAAACAAAGTATTATTGTACCTTCATGTGGAGATAAAAAACATTGACTGTGAATTAGGAAAAAATCATTACCCCATAATATGGCAGGTTTTTTAACCTGATCTAACACACTATAACTTGATAAAAAGTATCAACCATATATACATACATTCATACTTACATACATTGTGTGTGTTGTCCATGTATGCAAAATTAAGATATTGTACCTTTATGTGCAAACATATACATATTCTGGTATAGGGACAAAAGATTTACCAATAGTGTGTCAGGTATATATACACGTGACCATATACAGTGACTTCTTGCTGGGACACCAAAAAGTATCAGCTTTATCAATATTGTGTATTGTGTATGCGGTATTTAAGACAGTCTACCGTTTTCATCTGGAGGCAAATACATTCCCCTCTGACCTAGAGACAAAAGCAATGTCAACCATATCTACAGTGAGTGCGGTGTGCAAACATTTAAATGAAGAGACAACCAAATTGCACACTATTTGGGGACAAAACCATTAACCGAATTAAATGGCAAGTTTTTAAACTGAGTAAAAACACCAAACAGGATATGAGAAACAATTAGTATCAACCTCCGTACATCGTTTTAGTGTATTGAAACAGAGTACTATTGTACCTATATGAGTCTACTCATATATGGAGATATATACCTTGGCTTTGAATTGGGGGGGGAAAACTAAAAAATCCCCCTATAATATGGCAGGTTATATCGCACCTAATCTAATATACTAGTTGACAAAAAATATCAACCATACATACATACATGTATGAAGTGTATGCACAATTAAGATATTGTACATTTATGTGCAGACATATAGTTATTGCGCTCTGATATTCGGACGAAAATTAAACCATAGTGTGGCAGGTGTATAAACCTATTCAAATACAGTGACTTGACGAGGAGACAAAAAAGTATCAGCATTATCAACTCTGTGTATGATGCACAGAGCATTCTAAATAGTGCACCATTTTATGTGGAAACACATATATTGACCTCTGATTTAGGGACAATATTGTTAACCTATAGTGTGGCAGATATATGAACGTGATCAAATTACAAAGTAACTTGCTGCAGTGACAAAAAATATCAATCCTATCTACAGTGTGTAAGGTGTGCAAAACATACATGTAGAGACAAAACAAATTGCACTGATTTGGGAATGAAGCCATTAGCCCATAATGTGGCAGGTGTTTCAACCTGATCAAAAACAGCAAAAGATGATGTGAGAAAATATTTGTATCAACCACCATTCCATTGTTTATAGTGTGTTAAAATAATGTATTATTGTGTAGATATATATATATATTGACTCTGAATTAGGGACAAAATAATTACTCCATAGTATGGCAGGTTTTTAACCTGATCTATTACACTGACTTGGTCAAAAAGTATCAACCGTACATACGTCCATACTGGAACTTCATCAAATACCGAATACTTGCTGTGGGACAAACTCATTATCAACCATATCAACAGTGTGTATGTTGCAAAGAACATTAAGATATTGTACCTATATTTCGAGACAAATACATTTCACTCTGATTTGTGAACAAAGCATTTAGACCATAATGTGGTAGGTATATGAAAATGATCCAATGCAATGCAACTTAATGTGTAGACAAAATCAGTATCAACCATATCTATCTACATCATGTGCCATGTGCTTGATGTTGGGACAAAACAAAATAGAATTGTATGTCTTTGTGTAAGAAATAACTATACATTGTTGAGGCAAATGTATCTACTGTGCAGTAACATATTAAAAAATAAATAAATAAATACAAACTTTACCATTTATACTGAATACTATTGTAGAGAGGAAACATAATATTTACATATATAGTATGCTGTTATCCATATACTCAAATATCAAAATGTATTATATCATGCAAGAAGGACATAATAATTTGATGTGTGGAGAAGTCATCATCAGCAATGTAAAAGACTGTATTTCAGACATGCAAGATAGTGGGTGCATTGTAACATTGTGTCATCAAGGAGTCAGTTATATGTATTTGAATTGTCCCAATATTTGAAATGAAAACAAAAAACGATTTGTCAGTAGTTGCCATGTAAACAGACAATATCAAACATACAATATCAAACATTTCCTACTATATCTTGAATACGGACAAAGAGAAAATATGGGGCAAAGGAGAAAACACTTATTCGCAGCTTGTATCTGAATATTATTAGTAATTGTATAGTCAAAGTTATTCGAACCTTTGCCATAAAACCTGGCCTCGTTGACCCCTCTGGCGGGTATAGCCTCTAGTGCCTCTCCAACGTCCAGGTCCAGAGCGATAGGGAGGTCTGCTCGGTCGAGAAGGGCGCGTGTCCAACTGTGTATCGGGTGAACTTCTTATCGGTCTTGGGTGTCCCCCCCCCCGAGAGCCTGTCGATATCAAATCCATTTCGGATCTGATGTACCCTGCCATCGCTGGTTTTTGCCAATATTTTGCCGTTTGACGACCAAGCAGCTTCAAACTCAGGATCAGTAGAAGCTTCCATCAATAGAGCTTGGTTTCTGGCAGTGAGATCTTCCCTAATAACCACACGACTTCCTTTCAGTTTTCTCCGTTTGGCGATAGCGTCTAACTTATGCTTCCTACGCAAGAATTTCACTATGACTGGCCTGATTTTGTCTGTTTTTCCGGGAAGACGGTACGCTATGTCAATGTCTGAGTCCACTAAGGTCATTTCGAGTTTGTCGTTAAGCAAGGTTTTTACTTTATCGACACATTGCTCCCACGTCTCCCCCTCAGTATCCTCTTCAATTCCCCATATTCGTATATTTCCTCGCCGAGTATACTGCTCGAGCTCATTATCCTTTTAAGGCTACATACCGAAAAGTTTCGCGAAAAGAATTATCGTTATGAATGTCAAACAGCCCAGGCCTAGCAGTATACAACAACAACAACAACAACTTGATTTTGTATTTCTGATTGGAGTTTCGTTGGCGTAAGGATCCAAATTCACAAAGCAGGATTCATCGTCGAGTGTTTGCCGCGATACATCTCGTGAATACGGCGTTAGCGATCTATTGACATAGTTATGAGGTTCCGTACGTCCTTTCTCACTGAATGGGCTCTCCGAACTTGACGGCCCTGTTGGTACAATTTGTCGTATTGTCGACTCATAGTTGTCGTTGCGAGGTCGTAGAGCTCCGTCGGCTTTGCGACACCATTTCCCACCGGGCGAACCACGAACCCTCACGCTGGCACCACTGTTGTACGTGGTAAACTTCTGACTTGGAATGTCCCAATACTGGCAAAGCAGTACCGGTATATCTGTACATCCACCGAGACGTTCGTATTGTTTGAAAACCCACAGACGACGGTTATCCGACCCCCAGTATTTCCCATCTCTTCGACATACGGTTATTTGTGGTATACTCTCAACACGACATCTCCCCATACAGAGATCATCTAGCGTCTTTCCGATGAGAACACTCCGATGATTACTTCTTGGATCAAACACATTCTTGATAGAATCTTGCGCGTAGTATATTTCCGAAGGACGTAGACGAGTCATGCTTAATAGTGTTAAATGGATCCCACAAAATTTAAGCCTTCAGTCGATTGATATGGACGTCTGCATATAGTCGTTACTCAGCAATATACTTCCTGGGGAAAATTTTATGTCGAATCTGTCATGCGCTATGGGCGCTCAAAGTGAAAGTGAAAGTCGATAGCGCCACAGTGACACATTTCAAGTTCACTGCATGAATTGGCGGCGTTTCTCTGGTGTGATTACGTCTGCTCAGTACATGATCACAACTACGACATGGGAAATAGAAATACTAGTACGTGGAAATATTCTCATCTCGATAGCTGAGGATAGTTATGGAATTCCTCAAACATGGCGTACAGCCTCGCGTCAATATCCATTCGCAACTTCTCGGGGATCTCCGGTTTGCGATGTCCCTCGAAGGCCATTGACGCCATATTGGACTAGAGCGTGGTCACGTGTGTTTCGGTCTGTGAGGGGCAAGACGGTACATCTTCGGAAAATTTATGACCTATACCAGGTTCTTAGCGTGGCATGTACTTGATCAGGGCAAGACAGTTGCAGCATTTCTGTTCTTCATTCACTATACATAGTACTGTTCACACGCCCTGTGATATGTACTTTTTTTGCTATCATTATGCAAGTTTTGTTGTTGAAAAAATAAAACTGAACGTTGAACTTTATTTATGGCCTACTCGTTTGAAGCAGCAGCATAAATTTAGTTGACCTTGATTCTGCATTGAAGATCAACCATTGAAACGCGGAAAGCAACGAATTACGTCAATTATACCGTATTTTCGCCTGCATGTTGTCTGATCGTACTATTCTTGTTTATCTGATGATGCTAAACAATAATGATCTTGTGATCTTTGGGTTAGGTCATAAATTTTCTGAAGATGTACCATTTTGCCTGTCAGGGAACTGTCAGTGACGTCACGGGAATTATATCTTGCCAATACGTGGCGTGTGTACCATTTAAACTGATGGTTTTCTATTGAAACGTGCTTCGAATGAAAAGAATAAACAGTTTTTAGAACATCTGACGTAAATCAGAGACTCGCAGGGAAATATTTGCTGGTCGGGGATTAATGCTTCCGCGAGAGTGATTGGGCTTCGGAGCCATGCGTATTTATACCGTTCCGGCGCGTCACATCTGGAGATTCATAGGAAATTCATGTTGTCGTCCCCCGAGCGTAGAATCAGTCCCCTTCGTAGATTTCCGCTCGGGAGTTCCGAATGGTCAATATCATTACCTGCTTCTAGAATAATCGATATCTGGGGAATCCCAATGACGAAATATAACTCATTCTCGCATGCCAGAGCACTGATCCCCTGATTCTCTTTATGCCTTTTTGGCATATCCAGACTATCATTACCGGTACCTTATTGATCATTATCGTAAACGGAATAATTATATATATCAGCAGATAGGCATACAGGGTAAAAAATATTCCCTGTTTTTCAAGTTATTTTCATTATTATTAGGCCCCTGTTTTTTGTTAAATTTTCCTTTTATACGAATCTGTAAATAGACAGTAATCTTCAATACATTCAGTTTAAAGTAGGCCTATCTCTTCTTTTTACTATTTTTGAAAACTACTATACTTGCATATCTATGAATTGAACAAAGAAATGTATAATGGAATATAAATAAAGCATAAATGTTGATGGGCCGCTAAATGCGAATCGGACGCGGCTCGCAAACTACAATTTCGATAAATTCTTATCAAACATATACAAATCTACGGAGGCGTCTGGATGCCATTGTCCGGGAAAGCGCTAGCGTATAGGCAATGAATACTCCCGCTGCAATGCAATGATCGCTCCCGCATCACGTGACCTGACCGGATGTTCTCAGTCATCGTCTGCTGCAGCGTTGGGAAGCTGAACAGGCAGAATTTGTTTCAAATAACTGAAAACTCATGAAATTTGTTTGAAACACGGTGAAGATCCACTCTTCAGGTACGTAGTAGTGGCGTACATTATAAATTGTCTCAAGATATATCGCTAAACTATCAAAGTTATTATAGATTGGACACGAGTTTGTGTTATGCAATTTCGTCACGGTGCTTCCGTCTGGAAATCAATCGCTTCATACGTTGTAAACAAACTTGTCAGCGTTTGCGGAGTGCATGAGCGAGTTAGGAATTTATTTGATTTGTAGTACGAGTGATGAAAACATATCCGAGAATATATTTTTGAGTTGCTTGGCAAAGCAACCTACGAGTTTTAGCCGTAAAGGTGTTTTAGCTGCAAACGATAAAATGAAACGTTATTATCGCCAGTTTAATCTTGAGTCAGGATATTAAATTGTATCTCGCTCGATTTCTACTTGCTTGATTTCTACGTTCAGTTTCATACTGTTAAATTAGATGGTAAATGAAATAAATTTAGTACTGTAGTGTATCTCGTTACTATTGAGATGATCCCTTATGTGCCTTGGTAATTTTAGAATGGTCCCTCAAGCACCACGTGGTCACAGGGATGTAAATGGCCGCCGACCTGTAAATGTGTTCCGAGCTGGGCAGTAAAGTTTATTCTGTAAAACACAAAAGTTACATTTGGCGACGAGGATAATTCGGAGATTGTCTGAACTTAAAGTTTCACTGGAATTTGTGGACGAACATGGCTGCTTTCGGCAAGATCGACGAGTTCAACGCTGACGATGAAGATTGGACTCAGTACACCGAGCGTCTCGCCCAGTATTTCATCGCCAACGAGATAGAAGATGCTGGAAAACAGCGTGCTATACTATTGAGCGTGTGTGGTTCAAGAACTTACGGGCTTATGCGTAGTTTGGTGTCCCCAGACAAGCCCTCGGACAGAACCTTCAAACAGTTATGTGAACTTATTCAAGAACATCACCACCCGAAGCCTTCCCCGATTGCACAGCGCTTCAAATTCAACTCGGAGTTTCGAAAATCAGGTCAGTCAATTTCTAATTTTATTGCCGATTTAAGACATTTGGCTGAACACTGTGAATTTGGAGCGACATTAGAGGAAATGCTTCGTGACCGATTACTTTGCGGTGTGCAAGACGATCGTATTCAGCGCAGGTTATTGTCAGAAAAAGACCTTACTTTTGCTAAAGCCATGGATATAGCCCAGGGAATGGAAATCGCGGCAAAACATGCTTCAGACATTCAAACTCTAAAAGTCTCCCAGCCTAATTTCCTGCAAGGGAAGGAGGAAGAGAAAGTAAATCAAGTACAACACCAAAACAACCACAGAAAATTTAATGCTAACAAAATTAGTAGTGTGAAAAGGTCAGATCTCAGTGGTTCTTGTGGTGGTGGTCAACACTCAAAGGAAAGTTACCAGTCGAGTTTTGCTCCTTGTTTCCGGTGTAGCAGTAGATTTCATTCGTCAGATGAATGTCGTTTTAAGGACGCGGAGTGCCATTCTTGTCATGCCAAAGGTCACATCTCAAAAATGTGTACTCAAAAAAGGTGGAATAGAAAAAACACGCGAAAACGGACTGATAAATTCCGAGCAAACGTTGTGCAAGATAATAGTGCAGAAGATACTGATGACTACAGTGTTTACTCTATGTTCAACATGAGGGCGGGCAAAAACCGTGTACGTCCGTTAGTGGCCGATTTCTGTGTTAATGGAAAATCTGTTGAGATGCAGATCGATACGGGTGCATCAGTTTCCATTGTAAGCATGACAACATACAAACATGTGTTTTGTGAATCACCAGCTATGAAAAAATCGACTGCACAGTTACGCACATACACAGGTGAGAACATCAACGTCGCCGGCACGGTTGATGTTGAAGTGGAGTATAAAAATCAGAAGTCCAAAGTCCAGCTTGTTGTTGAGGGAAATGGCCCAGACTTAGTAGGTCGCGATTGGCTGAATATCTTTCGGTTAAATTGGACAGAGATTTGGCATGTGAGTGACACGCCCTCACATGTGCCAATAATCGAAAGATACCCTGGAGTGTTCCGTGATGGGATTGGAAAGGTTAAAAATATGACAGCAAAAATTCATGTCGATCCTACAGCCCAGCCAAAGTTCTTTAAACCGCGACCAGTGCCGTACGCAATGAGGTCAAAGGTCAACGCTGAGTTGGATCGCCTCCAACAGGAAGGAATTATTGAACCGGTAGAATTTTCGGACTGGGCAGCACCCATCGTGCCGGTCCTGAAGAGTGATGGTCGAATACGAATATGTGGTGACTACAAAGTCACAGTAAATCAGGTAGCGAAGTTGGACACCTACCCGATTCCACGGATTCAGGATCTTTATGCCAATTTAAGTGGAGGGAAAACATTCACCAAAATTGACTTAAGTAGTGCTTACCTGCAGTTACCCCTGGATGAGCAAAGAAGTCAAAGAAGTATACCACCATAAATACACAGCGTGGATTATTTTCTTGCAACCGACTTCCGTTTGGAATTTCGTCCTCCCCGTCAATCTTCCAAAGGAGCATGGACATCTTGCTACAGGGTATTCCAAACGTCTGCGCCTACCAGGATGATATTTTGGTGACAGGTGAGACAGAAGCGGCCCATATGAGAAATTTGGAAATGGTTCTCAAGCGATTGGAGGATGCTGGCATGTGTGCCAAGGTGGAAAAGTGTGTCTTTCAAGCGAAAGAAGTTATCTATCTTGGATATAGAATCGACGCTGAAGGCTTGCATCCCGTGGAAGAGAAAGTGCGTGCAATAATGGAAGCCGGGATTCCAAAGAACGTTACACAGCTCAAGTCGTATCTTGGACTCTTGAACTATTATGGTCGTTTTCTTCCCAATCTGTCGACAGTTTTGGCCCCCTACATCTTCTGTTGAGGAAAACAAGCAAGTGGCACTGGGGTCAAATGCAAGCTGAGGCTTTCCAGGCATCGAAGGACCTATTAAATTCCTCCAAAGTTCTCGTTCACTATGATTCAGACAAGGATTTGTTACTGGCCTGCGATGCTTCCCCATATGGCATTGGGGCAGTACTGTCGCACAGAATGAATGATGGATCACAAAAGCCCATCGCTTTCATGTCGCGTACCCTAGCTTCCGCTGAACAGAACTATTCACAACTAGAAAAAGAATGACTCGCAGTTATCTTCGGAGTCAAAAGGTTCCATGCTTACCTGATTGGCAGACACTTTGAGATCACAAGCGATCACAAGCCACTTCAAACTTTATTTGATGAAACCAAAGGCGTTCCAATCCTTGCGTCGTCTAGAATTCAGCCATGGGCACTAACCCTGTCCGCCTATGACTATTCATTCACATACAAACCTGGCTTGGAAATGTGCCACGCTGATGCCATGAGTCGTTTGCCTCTGAGAGAGAAACAAACAGTGCCAACACCGGGCGATACTGTGCTACTTATGGAATTTCTAGACGCTTCACCTGTAACGGCCGAAGAGATCAAACGATGGACAGACCGTGATCCATTGTTGACGCGTGTACGACGTTTTATCATGAATGGATGGCCACCGTCTGTAGAACCAGACATTCAACCATACTTTGTACGTAAATTGGAGTTAAGCGTGCACGATGGAGTGATACTGTGGGGATCTCGAGTTCTAGAGATGCTACATGAGTCGCACCGTGGAATTGTGCGAATGAAGGCGTTTTCGCGCAGGTATGTATGGTGGCCACACCTGGACAGGGATATTGAAAATGTGGTTCGCAGATGTGACTCGTGTCAAGTAAATGCTATGTTACCAACAGCAACCCCGATGCATCCTTGGGAATGGCCCACCAGGCCATGGGATCGCGTACATATTGATCATTTTGGTCCGTTTATGAATAGGACATTCCTGATCATAACTGATGCGTACTCCAAATGGATGGAGGTATTCCCAGTCTCATCGACATCATCAGAAGTAAGCATCAGCAAGCTAAGGATGTCGTTTTCCACACATGGCCTACCGAGTACTGTTGTATCTGACAACGATTCGTCGTTCACGAGTGCTGCATTTTGTGAATTTACACGTGTAAATGGGATCACTCACCTCACTTCCGCTCCTTACCATCCGGGCTCAAATGGTCTTGCAGAACGGTCAGTGCAAACATTTAAAGATGGAATGAGAAAAATAGGTATTAAAGGAAGCTTGGAATCCAGAGTATCACGATTTTTGTTCAAGTACCGTGTGACACCGCACTCAACGAATGGGAAGTCTCCTGCAGAACTTCTAATGGGAAGGAGATTGAGAACACACTTGGATTTGTTACAACCTGATGAAAGTGCCAAAGTTCGAAGGGTACAAGCCAAACAAAAACTTTGGCACGATACGCATGTAAGAGACAGACACTTAGATATAGGAGACCAGGTTTTTGTCCAAAATTTTGGATCTGGTGCACGTTGGCTAAAAGGCAATATTGTGGAGAAGTATGGCTCTCTGTCATTAAACTGACAGATGGTCGTATCGTTCGACGTCATGGTGATCACGTGAGATTATCCTCGGAATGTTCGAACAACGATACAGTGATTTATCCACCCATTGTTGAAATGGACAACTCTCATGTTAACCGTTCGCTACCCATGCCTCAGAATAGTGTGCCTGTTGACATTCCACAAATGAGGTCTTCCACGCAACTTGCAGATATTCAGGTACAGGGAGATGTACCGATTTCCAGTTCATCGGATGTAACTTTGCGTCATTCAGATCGAGTCCGAAAGGCACCTGATCGCTTAGACTTGTGAATAGGTTGTGAAAACTTTTGAGTGATAATAGTATCCAAATGTTGACAGTTAGTTTTGAATACTTCCTTTCTTGAATTATTGACCCCGAAGAATGTGGACTACCCAAAGTAACATTTCCCAAGAGATTTTATTCAATTCATACGAGTCAGAAAATTTTCCGAATATAAAGCCGGTATTAATTGTGTTCAGTTTGTTAATTGATAAAATGTTACATTGTTTTGTTTTGAGGCGTGCCTAGATTAATAAGTCTAAAGAGTGGTGCATCCATCTAGCTTAAATATTAGTGAATGTAGTGTATCTCGTTACTATTGAGATGGCCCCTTATGTGCCTTGGTAATTTTAGAATGGTCCCTCAAGCACCATGTGGTCACAGGGATGTAAATGGCCGCCGACCTGTAAATGTGTTCCGAGCTGGGCAGTAAAGTTTATTCTGTAAAACACAAAAGGACTTTGTGTGAATACGTTACAAGTACTGTCAGAGGAATTATCGAATAATTATTTCTATAAATAATTCAAATCAGATATGTGATCAGTAAATTCGATTGGATTCAGAAAGTTTGTAATACAAGCGTCTAGTCCGTCATGTTAGAATTTGTGTCATGAATCACAGCATAATTTGGGCGAATTTTTAAGCTTTACTTCATTAATGTGGGTATTCTTTATACACCCAGATTTCATTGTAAATGTATGGAAGGCTGTATTTACCATGTAGCCAAATGATTTATAATCAGTAATTAAATATTTCATAGAAATTGATGATCAATTGAGTGCCAAAGGTTTGTGTTGACGAAATTAATTCAATGTAATTGATTTGTATGATTCTTCGCTACTGTCGAGGTATAACATCTGAATGAACTGTTGATTATTTAGTATCCTATTAAGGATTTTCATATTTTTTGCAAATTGCAGAACTGACTGTTAAAGCATCAACTGTTCGACTGTTATACTGTCTTCATATCTGTACAGTAGCAGCTGTTGTGATACAAATACAGTTAGAAGAAATCTTCACCCGGTGTTGTAGTTGAACTTTATCCTTCTTGCACCAGCCATGATGAGAAATATTTCTTTCGAAATGTCGAGGCAGTAGGTCGAAATTTCGAGGGAGCATGCTATGTCGAAATTACGAGTTACTATGTCGAAATCTTGAGATATTAAGTCGAAATTTCGAGTTACTAAATCGATATTTATCTACATGTATAATGAAATTTCGACTTATAGTTCCTCGAAATCTCGACTTAGTATCTCGATATTTCGACTTAGTAACTCAAAATTCCGACACCATAACTCGAAATTCCGACTTAGTATCTCGAAATTCCGATTTAATATCTCTATATTTCGACTTAGTAACTAAACTTTTTGAACTAATAACTCGACATTTGAAAAAAGTTTTCACCTTGGAATGACCCCTGGACGCATCCGGGACGCGTCAAGCGGCCATAGTAAGAAAATGTTTTTTGGCATATTAAATCGACATATTATTTCGAAATTTCCACTTATTATCTCGAAATTTCGACTTATATTTCGAAATTTCGACTTACTATCTCGACATTTCGACTTAATATTTCGAAATTTCGACGTAGCGTCCCATCATGGCCCCCAGACGCTTCCGTATATACTTCCTTGACATTTACATCATTTATGGTATATGTTCCAAGGGCGTAGACAAGTTGTCAGATTGGGGGGGGGGAGGCTTGAGAGGGGGAGAGTCTGCGAGGGGGGCATCCCCCCTCGCAGCTTAAGATTTAAGATGAACTTTGATTTATCCCAAAATGTCTCATAACAAAGACGATCACTGCAATGATATACAAGCTGAAGTGATCATTCAGTCTCAGGTTTGCACTATAATTCAAGTTAATCCTTAAGCCCAAGTCCCACTTAGGCGAATTACTTTACGAAGCTTGACGATTTAAGATCGTAAGTATTGGTAAGATTCTCGCAAGCTATTCGTAAAGACATTCGCCATGATTCGTAAGCCATCGCTTCAATTCGTAAGAAAATCGTCGCCACGGTTTTATCGCCGCGTCAATTTCAAAATGTTCAAAAAATTCGCCAAGCAATGCGATTTTGCCTGAAGTCTCAAATATTCGTAATTTTATCGTAAATTATGATAAGTCGTCGTAACTATGTCGTAATGCATCGTAATGAAGTCGTAATTTAATCGCCTTATTGGTAACAGTTCCGTTAATAATCGTCAAAAAAAATACTAATAGTTACGGTAAAGCCCAAGTCCCACTTAAGCGAAGTTGTTTACGAAACTCTGCGATGTATTGGTCGTAATGTTTCGTAATAAATCGCCTTACAAAATCCGGTTTTCTCGTTATTTGGGGCGAATAGATACGACATGTTTTACGAGTAATTACAACTGTTTGCGATGCAGTTACAAAGAAATACGATACTTTTACGACAGTTAGCGATATTCGCACCCAAATTTAGGCGAATCAGTGCAATACAGTTTCGAATATGTGCGATGTATTTGCGAACATTTACGAAGTGCATACGACTACTTGCCATTATTTCACGATGTCTCGCCAATACGTACGAAGGTTTTACGACGTTTTTACGACGTTGTTATGACAGTTTGGGTCAAATGTTTACGATTACTTCGTATACCATCGTTTCCTGTCTTAAGTTATCGTAACTATTAGTATTTATTTTTCTCTTGACGATTATTAACGGAACTGTTACAAATAAGGCGATTAAATTACGACTTAATTACGACGCACTACAACGTAGTTACGCCGACTTACGATAATTTACGATAAAATTACCAATATTTGAGACTTAAGGCAAAATCGCATTGCTTGGCGAATTTTTTGAACATTTTGAAATTGACGCGGCGATAAAACCGTGGCGACGATTTTCTTACGAATTGAAGCGATGGCTTACGAATCATGGCGAATGTCTTTACGAATAGCTTGCGAGAATCTTACCAATACTTACGATCTTAAATCGTCAAGCTTCGTAAAGGAATTCGCCTAAGTGAGACTTGGGCTTTACTTAGGAAACGATTGTATACGAAGAAATCGTAAACATTTGACCCAACCTGTCATAACAACGTCGTAAAAATGTCGTAAAACCTTCGTACGTATTCGCAAGACATCGTGAAATAATGGCAAGTAGTCGTATGCACTTCGTAAATGTTCGCAAATACATCGCACATATTCGCAACTGTTTCGCTCTGATTCGCCTAAATTTGGGTGCGAATATCGCTAACTGTCGTAAAAGTATCGTATATCTTTGTAACTGTATCGCAAACAGTCGTAATTATTCGTAAAACACGTCGTATCTATTCGCCCCAAATGACGGGAAAACCGGCTTTTTTAAAGCGATTTATTACGAAACATTACGACCAATACATCGCAAAGTTTCGTAAACAATTTCGCTTAAAGTGAACGTAAAGGCTGCGACAACACACGCACTGTGTGGAAGAACTATATTAAAAGTATCATTTGGCAGCAACAAATATTTTTTGTGATTTTTTCCCTTCCAAAAAAAAAATTCCAAACACGGGAATTATTGACTGATGCAACGAGCGACTGGAGTCGGCCATATCAGTTTATTGATTTGCCTTGCGCCAATGAAAACGCTTGTACGGAGCACGTGATATTTTCCTGTGACGTAGTATCACTTTGTTTTCCCTTATAAAAAAAAACCGTGGTTTACCATACATTACCATAGGGCAAAGTATGGTAATGCATGGTAAACCACGGTTCTGTATGGTAATGTATGGTAAATCCGAGGTAAAATATTGTATGGTAAAGTTTACCGTGGTTTACCATACAACGAACCGTGGTGAACCACGGTATTCCAGGCTGAACCATGAACATCCATGGTAATGTATGGTAAATCCGAGGTAAAAGATTGTATGGTAAAGTTTACCGTGGTTTACCATACAACGAACCGTGGTGAACCACGGTATTCCAGGCTGAATCATGAACATCCGTGGTAATTTATGGTGAATCCATGGTAAAAGATTGTATGGTAAAGTTTACCTTGCTTTACCATACAACGAACCGTGTTGAACCTCAGTATTCCAGGCTGAACCATGAACATCCATGGTAATTTATGATGAATCCGTGGTAAAAGATTGTATGGTAAAGTTTACCGTGGTTTACCATACAACGAACCGTGGTGAGCCATGGTATTCCAGGCTGAACCATGAAAATCCATGATAATGTATCGTGAATCCATACGGTAATAAATATGGTAATAAAATGTATGGTCAATTTTACCATGCGTTACCATACAACGAACCGTGGTCAACTATGATGTTCAATGGTAGACTGTGAAACTTCATTGTTCAAATCCGTGGTAACAAATCATAATAGTAAATCAAACATCAGACGAACCGTGGTAATTCAGGTTCACAATACCCAGCAATTTAGTGTCACATGTATGTACCATACACTTTTCTGAGACAATTTGTGTTTCTATGAAATGTTCCCTAAAAGTTGATCTTTGTAAACAAGAGTTTCTTACATTACAATAATAAAGTTTTATTTCATAATTATTACTTTCGAAATATCACACAAAATTGCCAAACTATAGGAGTAGTAGGTAGAGTTGATTAAATAGCCACAGCCCTCAACTGCGCATGCGCAGAATTTATTTTGGGGGCGTGGCTATGTGTGTGCGCATGCGTGAGTCTATGCAAATGAGTTTGATGCCAATGAGGTCATTGGGTTCATTGGGTATATTCAAGATGGCGGCTTGTTTTTGTAGGGTGGGGGTGGTCGGATTCAAGATGGCGGCTTGTTTTTGTATGGTGGGGGTGGTCGGATTCAAGATGGCGGCTTGTTTTTGTAGGTTAGGGGTGGTCGTATTCAAGATGGCGGCTTGTTTTTGTATGGTGGGGGTGGTCGTATTCAAGATGGCGGCTTGTTTGTGTGTGTTATGGGTTTTTCCCAGCCCTCATTTGCATATGTTCAAGATGGCGGCTTGTTTT
>JAVTVY010005593.1:0-38250 GCA_036873755.1 Hanleya hanleyi | reverse complement strand
ACTTCGCCATCCATGAGTCTTACCGCGTATAGATGGCCCCATATCAACTTTTATATTTATGGACCGTTATCATGGTTATAGAGGCAAACGCTACTGGTACAAGTAAACAGAACCAAAAGATCGCCGCTACGATGACGTAATATTTAATAAATTTCATTCCTACAGATGTTTTGGACTGATTTTTCAATGTCTTATTGGTGCAATTTTCTACAAATAACCTGAGGACTATTTTAGGAAATAAATATGTTTTTGTAATTCCCAAAGTGTTAGCTCTCAATGTTTCCATGACCGGGAAGGAATCGCTAAGGCACAGGGACGACTGATTTCCCCCGCTCGAAAAGGCTTCTAGGCACTTACATGGATTTCGGAATCGTTATTTTGGTTCAGTTATTATGCATGCGGATCACTCGAGCTGCTTGTTGATAAGGCAATCACAGCAAAATATTGTTCAACTCTTTTTCTAAAACGAAATATTCGTAGACGCACATGCATGATTTCCTGTGGTAAGCGATAACAAATAATGGTGAAGAAGCGACATTACCCCACAGGTCGATGATATTCTGACGGTACTGCCTTCAAAGACATCATCAAGCGAGAATTTCTGATGCTTGTGGCGTTTCCGTATATCAGTCATATGCTTCTACTGGCAATAGTCCTTTGTGAGTTTTTGTGGGCGACAGACGTAAGAAAGGGCCGTGTTGACAATTAAGAAACTCCAATATGTCTTCCATTTTCATACAAGGATACAGAGTTAAAACTTTAATACTAGATATATCACACGCCTTACTTGGGAGCGAATTATTTCCAGGTAAATTCAAAACAATATCCCAAATAGAAGATAGGCCTATGCCGTTTCTCAACCCAGAGAAACCGAGTGTATGAGGGTCCCGAATTATTATCTTTATCAATATCCTTTCATGTTATTATTTAGTACCCTACATATTTCAGCAAACGTTCAGAGAGCGTGCCACTTCGACTAGATAGCAGCCCAGTTTTTGACACATGACGTTCTGCTAAGATTTATATATACCCTTACACCGTGTTAAGAAATATTGAGGACACAGAAGACCTTTATCATCTTCAGGAATTATTTCATCTTCAAGGTCTGGGCCACTTTTGGGCATTTTCAGGGATATGTTTCAATTATAAAATTTTGTTATATAACATTGGGATAACGACCATGCAACCAAACATAATTTTTCGATAATGTCCTAACATCACTCGTCACAAGATCTAACCAAATGCACTGTGGTGGTCTTGTGGTAGGGCGCTCGCCTGGCAAGCGACAGGTCCCAGGTTCAATCCCAGGCTGAGTCATATCAAAGACTTGAACAATGGAACTTGTATCTTCCTCGCTTGGCGCTCAGCAGGAAAAGGTTAGATCAAGGACGGGTTGATCCGGTGTGCATGAAAAATGTTGAAAGCTACCTTAAAATTCTACTCACTCACTTTAATCAATTGCGGGGGTGTTTGATCTTTGCGACAATAGTATAGTGCAACATACACATACATAGTTGAAGTTCAGTGTATGTGTTGAAATGTCAGTGATTCGAGGCTGCTTTTGTTTTCAAACGTCACCGGTCAAAACATGTTTATATAATAATGACTATTTACAATAAAAAGGGATAAAATAAAAAAGATAAAATCACAGAAAAATAAGAAATCAGCAGAATCACAGTTGGTATAAAACGGCTCCAACTCGTAATTGGGTATTTCATAAAAGAATAGATCCGGAAACATGTTTGTACGAGTATTAATAAAAAGTCATATGTTTGCTTAAAGCAAAGTGTGGTCCATTTCTGTCTAGTATTGAATTAGAATCCATGTAGATAAAATTACCCTTACATACATAGGTGTCAAGATCACATCTTCATTGAAAAGATATTTCCTTAAACATATGGTCATTTTATTAAGTTTATTGGAGCAATATGCAAGAGGTGAGGAAAATTGTCGACGTCTGGCGACTAAAAAGCAACCATATGACAGGAAAGCTTCCCTGGGCACTTCACATTCAGAACCGAGACTTTGGTGGATTCTCGGACGTAGCCTTAGTATCTCAGCCGCGCTTTTATTGCAGATTTTTATGTGGAGACCATGAAGTATCCACACGGCCCCTATCACCGGCTTAAGCGAAATGAGGTGTGATGATAAATCAGCTCAATCAGATCATCTGATGATGTTAATTGATGAGCATCGAGGACGTTTGATGGAGTAAACGCCTCAACACGGGGTAAACCTAGTAAACGCAATAATACCCAGAAAAACTAACCTGTAATATCCGACGTGAGTAGTATATAAAACACGGAAAAGGTCATATTGGCCTCTTTGCACTTAAACTTGAGGGACAACTCTTGATTCCCGTTAAGCATCCGACAGGGGGCGCCACCAGCTCAAGGTTATAGATTGCATCAGTATTGGCTGGGTGCCAAGTTTTGACCACAATTTTTCTGGCAACCTTTGACCTTGTATTCCTCCGCGGTGATTCGGTCATGTCTGATGGTGATGCGGTCGCGGAAGAAAGTTTCCGCGGAGAAAAAGTAGTCCCCAGACTTCAAATACGCTGCATGGTCCAATTGGGTCGTATGAGGTATCAATGTGAAGCATTCGTGGGGTTGAAACATCGTCATTCTGCGCATGCGCGGTGGACAATGGGTATGGAAATAGACGTTTTGGGGTCTACGGCAGCCACTAATGGTCCGATGGTCTCGTATGAGGTATCAATGTGAAGCCTATGTGAGGGGGCATCCGATGGGGTGGGTGAGGGGTTGAAATGTCGTCATTCTGCGCATGCGCGGTGGACCAAGGGTATGGAAATAGACGTTCTGGGGATCTAGGGGAGCCTCTAATGGTCCGATGGAGTCGAGTGAGAAGCCTATCAGTGTGAAGCCTATGTGAGGGGGCATCCGCCTGGACTAGTGCCTCGGCCGTTTTCAACATTCTGCGTATGCGCAGACAGGGAATTGTGGGAAAAGCGTATGGAAATAGACGTTTTGCGGTCGAGGTGGTCCACTAGTGGTCCGATTGGGTCGAGTGAGGTATCAATGTGAAACATATGTGAGGGGGCATCCGATGGGGTGCGTGCGGGTTGAAATATCGGCATTCTGCGCATGCGCAGTAGACAAAGGGAATGGAAATCTAGGGGAGCCCCTAATGGGCCGATGGAGTTGTATGAGGTATCAATGTGAAGCCTATGTGAGGGGGCATCCGCCTGGACTAGTGTATCGGCCGTTGTCAACATTCTGCGCATGCGCAGATAGGGAATTGTGGGAAAAGGGTATGGAAATAAACGTATTGGGGGTCTAGGTGAGTCCCTAATGGGCCGATGGGGTCGAGTGAGGTATCAATGTAAAGCAGTCGTGAGGGGGCATCCACCTGGACTAGTGTGTCGACCGTTTTCGACATTCTGCGCATGCGCAGACAGGGAATTGTGGGAAAAGGGCATTGGAAGGAACGTTTTGGGATCGACATGGGCCACTCGTGGTCTGATGGAGTCGAGTGAGGTATCCTTGTGAAGCAGTCGTGAGGGAGCATCCGATGGGGTGGCTGTGACGTAAAGCTGACGTCATTCTACGCATGCACAGTAGGCCAAGGTTATGGAAATAGACGTTTTCGGGTCTAGATGGGCTACTATGGGTCCGATGGGCTACTATGGGTCAACATTCTGCGCATGCGCAGACATGGAAATGTAGGAGAAGGGTATGGAAATAGACATTGTGGGGCCGACATGGGCCACTATGGGTCCGATGGAGTCGTACGAGGTCTTATTTTGAAGCTCTCGTGAAGGAGCATCCCCCTGGACAAGTGCGTTGGTCGTTGTCAACATTCTGCGCATGCGCAGACAGGGAATTGTGGGAAAAGGGAATGGAAATAGACGTTTTGGGGTTTAGGTGGGCCACTAGTGGTCTGTTGGAGTCGAGTGAGGTATCAATGTGAAGCACACGTGCGGGTGCATCCGACTGGGTGGATGTGGGGTAGGAATATCGTCATTCTGCGCATGCGCAGGCAGGCCGTAGTATGGAAGTAGACATTTTCAGCCCGATATGGACCACTAGTGGTCCAAATGGGTTGTGGAAGGTGTCCAAGTAAAGCTTTTGTCGGGTAGAGTCAGAATGGCGTGTTTTTATTGCAAGTCGAGTCAATCTGCGCATGCGCAATTGGGTGGAGTAAGTAAAGTGGCCATTTTGGGGAAGTGAAGGAAGGTATTTGGTGTAGAGTTGGACCACTATTGCTCCGAATGCGTCGTGTGGGGTGTTATTTTGTAGCTCTCGGGGTGTAGACCCCGATTTGTGGGCTGTCCACGTCATCTGTGATGACATGGGTGACGTCATAAGCGAAAGTGAGCATTTTGGGACAGTGAAGGAAGGTATTTGGGGTGGAGAGGGGCCATCCTTGGTCCGAATGCGTCGTAGGAAGTGTCATCTTGCAGTTCTCGGGGTGTAGACTCCATTTGAGGGATGTCCACAGCATCTGTCACGTCACCGGTGACATCATCAGTACGAGTAGTAGCGAAAGTGGGCATTTTGGGTCAGTGAAGGAAGGTATTTGGTCTAGAGACGGACCATGCATATCTGTCATGCATTATACCATATCTTTGCTGTATTATACCATATCTGTCTCGCATCATACCAAATATGTGCTGTATTATACCACATGAATAAGAACAAGTTCAGCAATTTTCATACAGTTTATTATCCCCAATGTTACATCATACCCAGGCTGGGGGAGCCGCCCTCGGTATGTTTAGTATGTTCACAGGAAAACAAATTGAAATATCAAATACCATGTTTTATTATTTAACGTACCGTCACATTAGGTACAAGTGTTTACTGAGCTCAAGTCAACGATCAGCATGTAGACATATAGAGTATGTACGGCATGTTATGGTATTCATCAGTGCACGGGTGACGCGTTCAACCGATGGGTTGGTCGGTCAGCTTGGTCACGAAAAACGTAACATTGGTGACCCTCTCCACTGTCCACTTGGTGTTGGGGCGTTGTTGTTGGGCCCATTCCAAGGGATCCACGGTGTCCAGATTCTCCAGCATCGTCTCTAGTGACGCCCTATCCGTGATGGTAAACGGTTGGTCAAATACCCGGATGTTACTGCTTGGGTCTGTCTCCTTATGCTGCAGCAAATAACCAAACGCCAGATTTAATTTGAAGGACGTAGCTTGGTTATTGAAGACGGCTTCCATGTAGCTGCGTAGACTGGCGAGATCGGTCAGTCGGAAATTGTAGATACCTTGAATAGGGCGATGACGGTGGAAACATTGCCGTATCATGGGCCAATGGCGCCGATAGATGTCACTCACTGTATGGGCGTCCTGTAAGAGATCGCTAGGAACATTTATGGGCTCGTCCAGAAAATGTTCGATGTCGTTAGGCGTATGACTCGAAACCGTAACGCTGGGGTCCGGCTGGATAACCAGGCCCTTCTGGACTGTGGGTATAAGACGGCTTTTCGTCATCGCATCACCAGTGGCGTTCGTCTCCCCGGGTTCATCTTCACTGGGTCTGACCTTCCGCGGCTCCTCTTTAGTGGAAAGTTGTCGCCCAAACCGTAGAGACGGGGCATGAATCAAACGTTGGTGCTGTCTTAACCGACTGGGTCGTTTGAAGAGTCGACCACAATCGTTACATTGTACCGTCGCACCCGCGTGGAGTGCCCTCTCATGGCGCAGTAAATTATCCTCCCGATTGAATGATCGTGCGCAGATTATACAAGTATGCCGTGCATCGTTGTGGGTGGAGGCCTCATGGCGGCGCAAGTCGTGCAGACGAGTAAACTGCTTCTGGCAAGTTGTGCAAGTGAACATCTTGGTGGCTGACACAGTGTCTGATGAAACGGCCAGGCCGCTTCCCTTTTATAGCACGCTAGCTGGTGATCTATTTTTAGCACACTCAGTTAAACTACCCCAAGTCGAGGACCGAGACTGGTGTACTGGTGTATGCCTGAGCCGCATTAAGCGCGTGTGTGTGTGTGTGGGGGCAGTGGATTTTACATCCGCGATCTTGTCAACATCCGGGTTTCCAAGTGGGTTTTCCCCATCGTTCCTCCGTCTTCCATCCGGGTACTGTGGTTTTACAGCCGTGTCCTCATCTTACACCCGGCTTTTCATGAGCCGCATTGCGAGCGTGTGTGTGTTTGTGTTTGTGCTTATCGGTGCACAATGTAGAAATACGTTCTCTCCAAAAACTTCTTCTCATCGCATCAATATGCTCAGACCCATTCAATATAAACACAACCAAGAGACATCAACAACAACAGGCACATTGCGTAATACACGTTTTATTATCCTCTCACCACCACCGCCTGGCGTTCAGCAACGATCAGCATGTAGACATATAGAGTATGTACGGCATGTTATGGTTATCAGTGCATGGGTGACGCATTCAGCCGATGGGGGTGGTCGGTCAGCTTGGTAACGAAAAACGTGACTTTGGTCGCCCTCTCTACGACCCATTGTGTGTTGGGACGTTGTTGTTGGGCCCATTCCAAGGGATCCACGATGTTCAGTTTCTCCAGCATCGCCTTTAGCGACGCCCGGTTAATGATGGTAAACGGTTGGTCAAATACCCGGATGTTACTGCTCGGGTAAAAATATCGGGCTTGGTCTGTGTCCTTATGCTGCAGCACATAATCAAACGCCAGATTCAACTTGAAGGCCGTAGTTTGGTCGTTGAAGATGGCTTCCACGTAGCTGCGTAGGCGGGCGAGGTCGGTCAGTCGGAAATTGTAGATATCTTGAATAGGGCGATGACGGTAAAAACAGTGCCGGATCATGGGCCAATGGCGCCGATAGATGTCACTCACTGGATGGTCTTCGTGTAACAGATCGCTAGGAACCTTTATGGGTTCGTCCAGCTCAAGGCTTGTGGAGCTCAGAGCTCGGAAATGATGTCATCACATGCATGCGCGCGTACCTGGGCTGCACCCACACCCTGGTGTACCCTATTCCCTACGGGCTATAGGGTACAGGGTGTAGCACAGGTACGGGCGCATGCTTGCGATGACGTCATTTCCGAGCTCTGAGCTCCACAAGCTTTGAGCTCCAAGAGCTCCGATCCAAGAGTTTTGACGTCCGTCAACGCCCGGTGGTCGTGTTGGTGTTGATGGTGGTGCTGGTGCTGGTGATGGTGGTGGTGGTGGTGGTGTGTGGTGGTGGTTGCGCGCAGGGCCCAAAGGTCAGTTCCGGTCACGTGAACGGTAGCGGAAGTGACCTCACAGAGGTCATATGCAAATTATTGAGGTCAACAGGTGTCCAAACCGCGGATGTAAGATGAGGACCCGGATGTAAAACCACAGTACCCGGATGGAAGACGGTGGATCGCCTGGAAAACACCACTTGGAAACCCGGATGTTGACAAGATCCCGGATGTAAAATCCACAGCCCACACATACACACACACACACACGCGCGTAATGCGGCTCAGTCATACACCAGTACACCAGTCTCGGTCCTCGACTTGGGGTAGTTTAACTGAGTGTGCTAAAAATAGATCACCAGCTAGCGTGCTATAAAAGGGAAGCGGCCTGGCCGTTTCATCAGACACTCTGTCAACCACCAAGATGTTCACTTGTACTACGTGCTCGAAATCATTCACTCGTCTGCACGACTTGCCCCGCCATGAGGTTTCCAAGCACGAAGGAACCGCCCGGTATAGCTGTACGCTATGTACACTGTCGTTTCAGCGCCCGAATCATTTACAGCGCCACACACGTGCACGCCATGAAGTACCCAAGAGTCCATGCGAAGAATGTGGCCCTTCAGGAGGTAAAAGCATTTTGGGAAAGGTATTGCGCCACTATTTCTAAGAACTCTGGCGTTGAATATATGTGGATATTGAAAAACTCAAAATGTCTTACGGAAGAACTTGATGCTAAAGGTCACATACCGTACAGACATTTATCCACATGGGATTTCTCGACTCTCTATACTACAATCCCTCATCAGGACCTTATTGACCGTCTAAGTTCATTAATAGTGTCTGTGTTCAAGAAAACTGATCGTATATATATTAATGTCGGAAGCCATAAAGCATTCTTTAGCTCTACTACATACAAGAGATATCATTCATGGGATGTTTCTTTGTTTGTAGAGTTGCTTGAATTTCTCATTAAAAATATTTATGTGAAATTTGGTAACACAATATATCAGCAGCATATAGGTATTCCAATGGGTACTAATTGTGCACCCCTGTTGGCTGACCTGTATCTATTCTCTTATGAATATGACTATATGCAGGCGCTTTCAAAAACCGATCCATTCAAAGCCCGTTCCTTCTCATTCACCAAACGCTATATAGACGTTTTCGCTGTGGATAATCGCTATATAAATGACGCAGTGAAGGATATATATCCACCTTCCCTGGATTTGAAGGAAACTACAGACAGCCCTACAGGCACATGTACTTCAAGATCCTCATGGTACTCATATGAACAGTCACAATCAAAGCGTGGCTGAGATACATCATTCTTTAGATGACGACTTTACAACGAATTATGGATTAAGAATACTGATCAGCGATACGGATCTGATATTTTTGGAACATCATGATGTCTTGCCGGCATTATTGAAAACTGTTGATCGCTTCTCTCTTGCAGGAAACAAGCCTATGTTTATGTATACTATGATTGTCTTTTGAATTTGGTGCTAATACTGTTATATGGAATATGGAATAGATCTTTGGATTATGGACGCGGATATTCTCTAATCGACGACGACTGAATTATGGATGACGGACTAGACGCTTGTAATTTCAAACAGACCAGTCAGTTGCTGCGACACCAACGCACACGACACCCTGTTCCGCAGCCACGTTTGCAGGTAGAAGAGCCCGTAGGCACCAGTATCGAGACAGCGGGAACTCCCACCCATCGCACGCGGGCTGATGATGATGTTGCCCTAATTCAACAGCCAAATTCCGACGACAAGACCTTGGGCCAGATTTTGTACGACGTGGAGGGCAAAGTACAGTTCGTGGACGAACCCATAAAGGTTCCTAGCGATCTGTTACACGAAGACCATCCAGTGAGTGACATCTATCGGCGCCATTGGCCCATGATCCGGCACTGTTTCTACCGTCATCGCCCTATTCAAGATATCTACAATTTCCGACTGACCGACCTCGCCCGTCTACGCAGCTACGTGGAAGCCATCTTCAACGATCAAACTACGGCCTTCAAGTTGAATCTGGCGTTTGGTTATGTGCTGCAGCATAAGGACACAGACCAAGCCCGATATTTTTACCCGAGCAGTAACATCCGGGTATTTGACCAACAGTTTACCATCATTAACCGGGCGTCGCTAAAGGCGATGCTGGAGAAACTGGACATCGTGGATCCCTTGGAATGGGCCCAACAACAACGTCTCAACACACAATGGGTCGTAGAGAGGGTGACCAATGTCACGTTTTTCGTTACCAAGCTGACCAACCACCCCCATCGCCTAAATGCGTCACCCATGCACTGATAAATACCATAACATGCCGTACATACTCTATATGTCTATATGCTGATCGTTGCTGAACGCCAGGCGGTGGTGGTGAGAGGATAATAAAACGTGTATTACGCAATGTGCCTGTTGTTGTTGATGTCTCTTAGTTGTGTTTATATTGAATGGGTCTGAGCATATTGATGCGATGAGAAGAAGTTTTTGGAGAGAACGTATTTCTACATTGTGCATGGATGGACACAAACACAAACACACACACGCGCGCAATGCGGCTCATGAAAAACCCGGATGTAAGATGAGGACACGGCTGTAAAACCACAGTATCCGGATGGAAGACGGAGGAACGATGAGAAAATCCCACTTGCAAACCCGGATGTTGACAAGATCCCGAATGTAAAATCCACTGCCCACACACACACACGCGCGCTTAATGCGGCTCAGGCATACACCAGTACACCAGTCTCGGTCCTCGACTTGGGGTAGTTTAACTGAGTGTGCTAAAAATAGTTCACCAGCTAGCGTGCTATAAAAGGGAAGCGGCCTGGCCGTTTCATCAGACACTGTATCATCCACCAAGATGTTCACTTGCACAACTTGCCAGAAGCAGTTTACTCGTCTGCACGACTTGCGCCGCCATGAGGCCTCCCACCCACAACGATGCACGGTATACTTGTATAATCTGCGCACGGTCATTCAATCGGGAGGATAATTTACTGCGCCATGAGAGGGCACTCCACGCGGGTGCGACGGTACAATGTAACGATTGTGGTCGACTCTCCAAACGACCCAGTCGGTTAAGACAGCGCCAACGTTTGATTCATGTCCCGTCTCTACGGTTTTGGCGACAACTTTCCACTAAAGAGGAGCCGCGGAAGGTCAGACCCAGTGAAGATGAACCCGGGGAGACGAACGGCACTGGTGATGCGATGACGAAGAGCCGTCCTATACCCACAGTCCAGAAGGGTCTGGATATCCAGCCGGACCCCAGCGTTACGGTTTCGAGTCATACGCCTAACGACATCGAACATTTTCTGGACGAGCCCATAAATGTTCCTAGCGATCTCTTACAGGACGCCCATCTAGTGAAGTGACATCTATCGGCGCCATTGGCCCATGATACGGCAATGTTTCCACCGTCATCGCCCTATTCAAGGTATCTACAATTTCCGACTGACCGATCTCGGCAGTCTACGCAGCTACATGGAAGCCGTCTTCAATGACCAAGCTACGTTCTTTAAATTAAATCTGGCGTTTGGTTATGTGCTGCAGCATAAGGAGACAGACCAAGTCCGATACCTTTATCCGAATCTGGACACCGTGGATCCCTTGGAATGGGCCCAACAACAACGCCCCAACACCAAGTGGACAGTGGAGAGGGTCACCAATGTTACGTTTTTCGTGACCAAGCTGACCGACCAACCCATCGGTTGAACGCGTCACCCGTGCACTGATGAATACCATAACATGCCGTACATACTCTATATGTCTACATGCTGATCGTTGACTTGAGCTCAGTAAACACTTGTACCTAATGTGACGGTGCGTTAAATAATGAAACATGGTGTTTCAATTTGTTTTGCTGTGAACATAATAAACATACCCAGGGCGGCTCCCCCAGCCTGGGTATGATGTAACATTGGGGATAATAGACTGTATGAACATTGCTGAACTTGTTCTTATTCATGTGGTATAATACAGCACATATTTGGTATGATGCGAGACAGATATGGTATAATACAGCAAAGATATGGTATAATGCATGACAGATATGGATGGTCCATCTCTAGACCAAATACCTTCCTTCTCTGACTCAAAATGCCCACTTTCGCTACTACTCGTACTGATGACGTCACCAATGACGTCACATATGCTGTGGACATCCCGCAAATCGTGGGAAAAATTTGGCACTGAGCCAATTATAAAACGTGTTCTTTCGCTACTACTCGTACTGATGACGTCACCGGTGACGTGGCAGATGCTGTGGGCTGATGACGTCACCGGTGACGTGACAGATGCTGTGGGCATCCCTCAAATGGAGTCTACACCCCTGGAACTGCAAGATGACACTTCCCACGACGCATTCGGACCAAGGATGGCCCCTCTCCACCCCAAATACCTTCCTTCACTGTCCCAAAATGCTCACTTTCGCTTATGACGTCACCCATGTCATCACAGATGACGAGGACAGCCCACAAATCGGGGTCTACACCCCGAGAGCTACAAAATAACACCCCACACGACGCATTCGGAGCAATAGTGGTCCATCTCTACACCAAATACCTTCCTTCACTTCCCCAAAATGGTCACTTTACTTACTACACCCAACTGCGCATGCGCAGATTGACTCGACTTGCAATAAAAAACACGCCATTCTGACTCTACCCGACAAAAGCTTTACTTTGACACCTCTCACAACCCATTTGGACCACTAGTGGTCCATATCGTCCTCAAAATGTCTATTTCCATACTACGGCCTGCCTGCGCATGCGCAGAATGACGATATTCCTACCCCACATCCACCCAGTCGGATGCACCCACACGTGTGCTTCACATTGATACCTCACTCGACTCCAACAGACCACTAGTGGCCCACCTAAACCCCAAAACGTCTATTTCCATTCCCTTTTCCCACAATTCCCTGTCTGCGCATGCGCAGAATGTTGACAACGACCGACACACTTGTCCAGGGGGATGCTCCTTCACGAGAGCTTCAAAATATGACCTCATACGACTCCATCGGACCCATAGTGGCCCATGTCGGCCCCACAATGTCTATTTCCATACCCTTTTCCCACAATTCCCTGTCTGCGCATGCGCAGAATGTTGAACACGGACGACACACTAGGCCAGGCGGCTGCCCCTTCACGAGAGCTTCAAAATAAGGCCTCATACGACTCCATCGGACCCATAGTAGCCCATCTAGACCCGAAAACGTCTATTTCCATAACCTTGGCCTAATGGGCATGCGTAGAATGACGTCAGTTTTACGTTACAGCCACCCCATCGGATGCTCCCTCACGACTGCTTCACAAGGATACCCTACTTGACCCCATCAGACCACGAGTGGCCCATGTCGTTCCCAAAACGTTCCTTCCAATGCCCTTTTCCCACAATTCCCTGTCTGTGCATGCGCAGAATGTCGAAAACCGTCGACACACTAGTTCAGGTGGATGCCCCCTCACGACTGCTTTACATTGATACCTCACTCGACCCCATCGGCCCATTAGGGACTCACCTAGACCCCAATACGTCTATTTCCATACCCTTTTCCCACAATTCCCTGTCTGCGCATGCGCAGAATGTTGACAACGGCCGATACACTAGTCCAGGCGGATGCCCCTTCACATAGGCTTCACATTGATACCTCATACAACTCCATCGGCCCATTAGGGGCTCCCCTAGATCCCAAAACGTCTATTTCCATACCCTTTGTCTACTGCGCATGCGCAGAATGCCGATATTTCAACCCCCACGCACCCCATCGGATGCCCCCTCACATATGTTTCACATTGATACCTCACTCGACCCAATCGGACCACTAGTGGCCCACCTCGACCGCAAAACGTCTATTTCCATACCCTTTTCCCACAATTCCCTGTCTGCGCATGCGCAGAATGTTGACAACGGCCGAGGCACTAGTCCAGGCGGATGCCCCCTCACATAGGCTTCACACTGATACCTCACTCGACTCCATCGGCCCATTAGGGGCTCCCCTAGATCCCAAAACGTCTATTTCCATACCCTTGGTCCACCGCGCATGCACAGAATGACGATATTTCAACCCTTCACCCACCCCATCGGATGCCCCCTCACATAGGCTTCACATTGATACCTCATAGGAGACTATCGCAGACCTCTCAACTTTAAAATTTCCCAAAGAGTGAGATTTACAGCGACTATCCCAGCACTTAAGGCGAGGGTCCAGGGGCCGCCTAGGCCCCTTAAGCTCTGGGGTTCTAGATGGCTGGAGACGCGTTCTGGCCAATTTTAGATGAATAAAGTCATAAATCATCACTTAGTTCTTTACTCATTTTTTTGGTTGTTTTGTTTGTTTTTCTGATTGTTTTACTGATGGAAGTAAGAATATTGCTAGTATTTTTGGAAGGTCTATATGATATTTGTCACCAAATATATTGCGTAGGCCTTATACATGATGTATATGTGATCAAAAATATTTAATCACCCACCTGGGATTATTTCGTCTCCATCGTTAAAATATTGGAAGTTATATCGTCCTGCAAGTCCTGACCGCGTGTCAGACATTTTGACAGCCTGGTTCCCGATACTGCGTTTTGCGTATTATAGGCATGCGGGTGCCCGATATGACAGGAAGCCGATGAAACAGTTTTAGAGCGGGAACGTATCACATGACGACCCAAGGCTGACGACTGTGATTTCCGTAGGGCATTCCTGTATACCGTGTGCGTCGGACACTGATAACTTTGAGCAAAAGACTTGTGTTTTACAGATTTTTTTTATTGAATTGGCGAATGCGTGAGATTTATAGGTGGCTGCGTGAGAGCGTGAGATTGAAGCCCAATGCGTGAGTCTCACGCCGAATGCGTGAGACTTGATAGGTCTGCTATCGGACCATTAGTGGCTGCTCTTGACCCCAAAACGTCTAAAGCTTTTTCCCGCGTCCACATCACCACCAGACATGACCGCATCACCTTGGAGGAATACAAGGTCAAAGGTTGCCAGACCTATAGTGGTCAAAACTTGGCACCCAGCCAATACTGATGCAATCTATTAGTCTGGATACCTAACCCACATTACGCTACGTCATCCTTCGCTGCATATAGTATATATGTATCCCAACGTTATTAATAGAGACGGGTATCCAGTCTAGCAATCTATAACCTTGAGCTGGTGGCGCCCCCTGTCGGATGCTTCACGGGAATCAAGAGTTATCCCTCAAGTTTAAGTGCAAAGAGGCCAATATGACCTTTTTCGTGTTTTATATACTACTGACGTGGTACGACTCATACTTCCCACCAACATAATAAAGCCATACATTTATTCGTCGAATGACATGTACAGAGGGCGGGCCTCGGGGACTAACAGTATATCACTTGTAGTTCTTGGAATATATTTATAGTCAAATTTCTCGAGGAGTCGAATGGTCTTGGAACGGGACCAAAATACCATATGTATCTGAGATTCCGGAATATCTGAAACGGAGGAATCTTCCCCTCCCCCTTTAACGATCTTCCTCTCGTAGTCCTGGAACTACGAAACCTGGGCAAATTCAAGATGGCGGCCGTATGGTGCAACCAAAATGATATTTTGGCCATTTGTCTTCATTAGATTCATTATTTTGTGAGGTAAAAGTGGCCAGACGTATTTTATTTCATATCATATAATTATTTTCTAATTTATTCATCAGTTAATGCGTAGAAATTCGCATACATAAAAAACATAGAAAAATCTGGCCAAAAATTCGCAAAAAAAATGCATTTCTTGGAAAATGACATCACTGTGACGTCACCATGATGGCCTTCTTGGGTATTTTTGCATTGTCGGCAGAGCTTGACTCATAGATACAGTGAGGGAAGTTTAATCTCTCTAGACTCAAGGATAAGCAAAATATTCAGATATAGAACAAATTATTCACATTATTATAATATTAGTTATTTTTCCTGTGGTTGCCATGGAAACAAGGTGTTTCATCAAAATGCTCAAGGTTCGGTTTCGTTATCTGCATGGTCCATAGATGTTAAAACCATTAAAACCTACTGTGGGATCTCTAGCGCAAGGTTCATCCCTCTGACTGCCGGACTATACCTGAGACTTTTTACCCGTCAGAATACATACAAGTTGCCTGTGACAAGTGTATGACAATTTACATTATACGCCACTTTACGTTATACAAATGGTGCATGTTGTAGCGTGGGAGATGTTGATATGTCAACTCGAGAACAGCTATAATAGCACGGAACATTATATCTGACATTACAGTGATCGTAAACCCTCAATTATATTTTCCATCAAATGAAAGACCATTGCGAACAGTGTCGGAAAATATTTATTGTAATTTTTTACGACTTTATTACACAGAGTAAACTTCAGATAAAGCATGGTTTTCTATGGTGGTCTGTTTCAATCACATTTAGGTCCAATGACGTCACACTGCCTTAATACATATATTTCAAACTATGTATGCACTTTCCAATGCTTGATTCAAGCTTAAGGTGTGCATACTTTGAATTTCAACACAGACTCACTGTTCCAATGTGCATGTTTCACCAAACGGGGAAATTAAATACAAGATTCAAAATGACTTGACACTTATGAGTTACCCTCTCCCAGATTTTGGTGAAACATGCACATTGGAACAGTGAGTCTGTGTTGAAACTCAAAGTATACATACCTTAAGCTTGAGTAAAGCATTGGAAAGTGCATACACAGTTTGGAATATATGTATCAAGGCAGTATGACGTCACTGGACCTAAATATCATTGCAACAGACCACCATAGAATACCATGCTTTATTTGCAGTTTACTCTGTGTAATAAAATCGTAAAAAATTACAATAAATATTTTCCGACACTGTTCCCAACGGTCTTTCATTTGATGGAAACTATAATTGAGGGTTTACGATCACTTTAACGCTGTATGAATCCCGTGCGAATTTCAAACTACATCTGTTAGCCAATTAGGTGGCTCGTTCGTCGAAATAACTAAATATACGGCCCTTGTAATTACAAACAATACTTATCCAAATAAGGAATCATGTCAAGACATCGTGCGTAAACTTCAATGGATTTACTACCGCCTAAAAGTCGGATATCGTCCGACGGTAGAAAATATCAGAAGACCAACCTCCGGTAAGCTGTCCGTCTCTGTGAACTAAAAGTCAATCAATGTCAAATTGTTTCTTGTCATTGGCTTATTAGGGAATCTCATAGAAAAACGTTCGCACGAATATTTCATAGCATCCCATCTAGAAGGTATTTCCCTGATATACTATCTTGACTTAACTAGGCTGATGTATCGAATGGACAAGTCCGAAAAACAATTTTACCGTGTTATTCATCCCAGCATAATACAAGAAATATATTTTTATGTATATATTGTTCTAACCGTTAGGATAAAATATCAATATACATTATATAGTTAGTAAAATTCTGCAGCTAAAGCTTGAAAATATCCTTCCGAAAGAGTGAAAGAGTGTTTCATTTGTACATTGATGTTCCCGAGTTGTTTGTTTCTTATGGTTTATTTATATTGCTAAAGTTCATTACTTCCAGAATATATCAGTTGAAATAATTGATTATGTGATTTAGTGGTAATTTCCAGCATTTATTCATTCTTTTATTAATGCGCGATAAGGAGGCACTTGGGGGGGGGGGAGGGATCATTCTGTCTTAATACTCAAGAGACGCGGTACTGTATGAACCAACAGATTCGCGGTATTTGTGTGACATGACCGTTTCAGTCAACCATCTGCAGCTTTTTGACTTTTCGGAGTAACATATCTTGTCTGGCAGTATTTGCTAGATCCTGTATTATATGACGATTTTAATCAACTCCAGGAAACATTATTGCAGAAACTTATAAAATAGGGCTACACCATCAAGCGCATCCAAATTGGGCGATACATATCGCTTGCTGATAGCAAAATACGAGGGTATATATAGCGTGCAAGATCTATGGGGTTACGTTTCGTAACTTGCGTCTAATTTCGCTTAACCCGGAGCTAGGAGCCATATTAACTCATGTACTTCAAGATTCTCACGGTGTTCATATGAACAGTCACAATCAAAGCGTGACTGAGATACATCACACTTTAGATGACGACTTTACAACGTATATCATATGGATTAAGAATACTGATCAGCGATACAGATTTGATATTTATGGAACTACATGATGTCTTGCCGGCATCATTGAAAACTACAGGTAACTAGCATATGTTTATGTGAACTATGATTGTGTTTGTTTCTTTAATTTTTTTATATTTTGTACTAATGCTGTTATGAGGAATATGGAATAGGACTTTGGATTATGGACGCGAAGATTCTTTAATGGACGATGGCTGAATAATGAGTGACAGGCCAGTCGCTTGTAATTCCACATTTTTATCAAATATGTGTGTTATACGTATTCGATCATATCTTCAGTTTTCAGTGCCATCCAATAACATCGTCGATAGCACAGACATTGACCTTTCCAATAATGTCACCTTCAAGTAAAAATAGCATAGCAGAACTAGGAATAAACAATCATGGTCAAATAATCACTGTTTCTGGACTGAAATGTTTTGGACTGAAGTAAGCCTCTATGGATACAATCTTGAAAACGATAAGGGTTAATATAATTAGGCTTCCGACGAAAGTCGGAAGACTTCTTATTATTGTTCGGATTATTATTATTATTCTCCCTGATTTTGTGGGTGCTAAATCTCAGCAATCGTCCAGCCGATCATGCTCAAACTTCACACACATATTAGACATGTGGAGATCTAGTGCATATTGAAAATTGGTTGTGATTGGTCATAGGGTTCAGCGGCCATCTTGGATTTACTCCGTTTTAAAAAAAATCTTCTAAACCCTACTCCTCTGGAACCAGTGAAGCAATCAAGACGAAATTTGGTACACATAATCAATGGATCAGGGTCTCTCAATTTTCTATTTGAAAAGTTGCCCAGTAAAACAAAATGGCCGCCAGCGACCAATGGAAACGGTCGGATTTTCAAGTAACGGATTTGAACAGGGAAAGTGAGGAAATATATGTTACATGATATAGCGATCAGGAATATGCAAAAATTTTGCTTCTAGATCAGGTGGTTTGGCCGCCATTTTGAATTTTGTGAAAAACGGAACACATGTTTGAAGAGCTGTAACTCTTGAACCGTGGGAGATGCAGGTTTCTAATTTGTTGCATTCTATTCTCCAGAAGCAACTCTTTCACAAATATGCCATCTATGTTGTCGTAGCTCTAATAGTTTTGCCGCTATAGAGGAATCAAAGTTGTCAGATTTTCAAATAATGCCGAAAATCACATAATTTGAGAAGTAATTTTTTTCAATATTACACAAACGACGAGTCGGATTATTCTTAGTTTTGGCGCACATACTCCTTGTATTAGGGATGTGATGACAGAGAAATTACATCGTGATCGTTCAAATGGTTTCAGAGGTATGATAGAACGTAAAATTTGAGTAGGTGTGAGCATCTGACTGAAACTATACTTTACAAAAGCAGACTGTGAGAAGCGCTATCTCCGGGCGACCAATTTCCAAGCTCAACTTTCTCCATTCAAGTCATTGTCTGGGCTCCAGGGACCGTTTTCTGTACCTATTTCAACGTACTAACATTTTGATTTCGATGAAGGAGCCATCTAGGGCGCAAACAAAGGCCAGAAACGTGTTCCTCGCGTGCTGCTGACCAAGAAAAAGTGTTTTTTGAAGCTCAAACTCCATTTTTGAATTTTTGGCATGTTGCCAACTGTTGAGTAAATGAGCCTGCACGTTCCACGGGGTGGGGTGGGGGGCTTTGGGGGGGGGGGGTAGGGGTGGGGTGGCTAGACGGCTGTTAAACGTACACCATAAGTATCTGCGCATGAAATATGGCTATCGCAATTGCAAAAACAGCCTAGATATGGAAGCCATCATAACTGCTTGCAGTTCTAGTTTAAATTGTTTTTGTGAAGAAAGCAGAGAGAAAATAACATTGAACAAACCCTGGAACGAATTCGGAAGTTGCAGAATTATATGAATGACCTTATTTTTGCTCATAATTTTCCTGATGGATTTGAGTGAGTGAGTGAGTGAGTGAGTTAATAGGGTTCAACGTCGTTTCAACATTTTTCAGCCATATCACGAAGGGGAAGGGAAGGGAGGGAAGGAGCGGGTACCTAGTTGTAACAGAGCAGATCTAATGCTGCCATTTTATAGTGCCGTTCCACTGAAATATCATGCCGTCTGGTTGATTTGAACGGCCTTATGGCTCAAAGCATGGCGTCGTATCGCATCATTGTGGAATTATGGTAAAGAGAATTCATGGTTAAAGTGATACTTGATAGTATTATGTTAATTTTAAAAAAATTGATATTACACACCATTTCAAATATTGCCAGAATTTTTTAGTCGGTCATGGTGCATCAGATGTCATAAATGCACCTGTATTAGCCTAGGCTAATACAAATATATTTGCCAAAACGATACACTGATTCAATCACAGGTAAATTGTCGAAATGTCATAAATATTTTGCCGTCTACTGCAACCTAAAATATATATTATCAGGTTAGTTTGCCTAGAAATATATACATTTCAAAGCCTATAGGGTCTAGTTATTTCACATATATGTCCTAACTATTTCAGTGTAAGAATATACCATTTTGGTCCAAAAGTTCAATGACGAAACATAAGTCCTGTAAAATGATCCTATTCAACATCACATGAGAAATGTGTAAGGATATAGCGAAGTGACATATATATATTTTCACCACCAGAGAGCCGCCAACGCATCGCCAGAGCGCCGTCTACGAGATATAAAAACTCTCATCAAACCGAATGAAGGCATTAGTTCTAACCGAAACTTCGATCATGCAAGAATATGTTTCACCTGGCCTACAAAATGTATGTGGAGGTCTGCACCTGGCCCTGCTGTGTAGAATCTATAACGCTGACGACGAAAGCATGGGACAATGTGAAGTTTCACGCACCATCCAACCACGTCGACCCCAGGTTCTATACAGTTGTAGAATGATCTACAGTTTTCAAAGGGGGAAGACAGATCCAGAAAAGCAGAGAAAAAGTGAGTGGAAACTGAAGCGTAACTATCCCGACTAAACGAATTTACACTAGGCGTTAAACTGTGAGAAAAACTTAAACTGCTGGACATCGATACCGCGCCGAATGAACTGATCAATAACATGGATGACTGCAAACAAATGACAAAAAGTAGAGAATGGCAAGTCAGAATGAACAACGAACAACCATAATGAATGTCATCCTGACGCAGGGTTACGCAACTCTTCTAGTTCATATTATCAACTCACTGATCAAAACTGACTGCATGGGATGCGTGGATCATCCGAGCCAGCGAAATCACTCAATTACAATGATGAAATGGGGGGAACGCGTATACGAGTACACAGGAAATGCTATCACTTCTGTGAATGAGAATAACCTATTCAATTTCTTTCAACAACGTATGAAGAGGGAAGATGATTTCCTTGCAATTTGAACGTGGAAATATTTCAGTGGATATACAGGAGAATTTGTAATGAACACGGTAGAATAAAGAAACAGCCTAAACGAGTTGGTAAAGGCGGAGCGATTAACAGGAGATCACACTGAACTTTACTAACATTATTTCCTAATACAACAATATCTTATCACGATGTGCAAGTAATTTTATTCTATACCTGTTTATTCCATTACATTACACTAAGAACATTTTGGTTATACGTTAATCAACAGTAGTTGTACCTCGACGGTCATTGTTTTAAGACATGTCTGATGTAGACGAATATTTGCAAAAGTTATATTTTAACCCTCACAGTGAAGTTGCGTATCCAGTGTCAAACCACTCTTTCGCGAGATGGGCGGAATATGTCATACAAGCAAATACATGAACGGGTGAAAAAAAAACGTTTACTCGTCATAAAAGCGCTAGAAGAAATTACCCCACCACAAAGTACTATCTAGAGGAGTGAACTAGGTTTGGCAAGCTGATTTAGTAGACCTAGCCTTATTGGCTAATAAGAAAAACAAGATACATTTTAACATGTATCGATGTTTTCTCAAAATACACTTGGAATGTACCAGTCAAATTTAAAAGTGGTAAAAATATATTAATCAAATCACTCGACTCAAAGAAAACCCAGACCGCTACACTGCAAAAGCGACGAAGGTACTGAAAAAGACATTTAAAAAAAAAGTTATCATATCTTCAACAAGACGAAGGCGTCAGTTGTAGAAAGGTGAAATCGTATCCCGAAGACCCGACAATTTCAATATGTCACCACCAAAAATGCTAGAAAATAGTTTAGCGTTCTACCGCAATTAATTGAAGGGCATCATCTTTCCCACCACAGAAGCACAGAAGCACAACAGAAATGATCACCGGTAAATGTCGACAATGAAGATCAAGTTCGATTGAGCTTGGATGGACCTATAATCTAACCCTGGACGCCAAGCCACAAACTCACAATCAAGCACGAATCAGTAAATTGAAAAGACTTCTCGAAAAAGGTTATCTACCAAATTGTACATGAGAGATATTTAAGAGTAGTCATCCTTAACCTGGACGACACGAATCGTGAAAGTTGAACGATACATTCTACGAATGGGAAGTGGTTACGAAATCTGCAGACTTATTATCAAGCTGAAAATGAAAGAAAATTCAAAGGCAGAAAAACGGCGCGGGAGACCTGTCACCTAGTCAAATCGAAAATCTGGCCAACTTTATCTAATTCTTGGATAACCGATAATCAAGTGGAAACTGAACCTTATTTTACAACAAATATTGACCGTGAAAGACGTGTAAAAAATAGATGCTTCTACGTCTAATGGCACAATATCCTCGAATTGACGTAAATGTATAGCCTACGTATAATACTTCTCCCTTTTGCTATCACTTATCTATTAGTCACAATCATATTAATACAGCTCATACAACATTCAATACAGAATAGTCGATCAAGAGTCCAGGGAACTGTAATACTACCAACCAACCAGAATGGAGAATACTTCCTATGTAGGCTATAACTACACGATGTGTTGTTTCATGCGAAAATCATGCTTAGACACGCGAACGAGAGTCACTGCATATTCATTTCACGGAATAATAAAAGTGGATCTATGAATAATGAAGTCACGATAAAGGGAGACTTTCTGACATGTGTTTAGAAAATCCTGATGCACCCATGACATCCACAAAAATGGAATAGACTAACAAGTGTCGATATCTTGGATAGTTACATGGAGATGAAAGAAGTCATGATGGATGATGAAGTAGTCAACATAGGACATTATACATGTCAGAGTTGCATACTAGAGTACAAACGCTTGTCTGAGTCAATTATCAACAGCATTTGGCAGTATTATAAAGTTTTCGTGCGAAAATAAGATATAAATACAGCGATGATACTTACTCCGTCACAACTTACATCGTCATCATGAGGAAACGTATGGTGTTACATTCCACAGTGTGTATATCAATCTATCCTAAAAATATTGGATGGGACTTCAGAATTTAACTGAAACGACAATTAACATTGAATCGGTTCATCGCTCTAATCGATACAACAACACAACGTAAAAGTGCGTCTATTGCTCTCTATGTGAGAATATTCTAATCGGTAAAATCGAAGGACCACTGGTGAAGCGAGTTCATCTATGTAATGGAAATACACCCATAACGTTACGACTTCACCATAATATATTCCTATACGTATACCCGAAATACGAGACACGTACAAGCAAGATACACGTGATAACTCCACGTCATGTCTGCTGAATCTTACGACGGTTACACTCCACCTAAAACATCATTCTTCCCTAACCTGATGGAGGAAGCTCAAAGTATTTCGGACAAAATACGTGGTTCGTGTACCATCATTGGCACTAGTGTATATAATATCACAGTCCGAGTTGGGAGTACCGTTCTCTGGATTGTCTATTTTAGTAGTAGTTTCAAAAAATTAATTTCAACAATAAATACGCAAAATCATCTAAAACACAGCCAAAAACAAAATATACTAGAAAGAAAAGATTAATTAAGTTAATTACCACGGCTGCCAATAATAACGCTCTCAATCATATCTACAGAGTATTTTAAAATTTGGACGCGATGCTGAACTACCCAGTTTGAAACTCAATGTAAGATTAAAGATGCAAGAAAAATACACGAATCTACGAAAGCCGAGAGGGTTCTTCAGAGTTTTACTTTTTGACTTCTGACTTCCGACTTCTGACTTCAGGCGTAGGATTTTTTTTTCTTTTTTAATGCATTACATTTAAATTATGAAACATGGAATAACACAATGCTATTATTATGGCATCTTGTGCTTGAAAAGCTGATTGCATGTACTTTTAATAATCAGATAACCATTGAAGTTTATTTTTTTGATTTTGACTTTCGACTTCTGACTTCTGACTTCTGACTTCAGACTTCTAACTTCCGACTTCCTACTTCTGACTTCCGACTTCCGACTTCTGACTTCCGACTTCAGAGTTTTTATATTATTTATTTATATATTTTGGAGTGATAACGGTGCAATCATATGATATGATTGGGCTTGACAAAATTAGGCTTAGTTTTTTTTGTGTCCAAGCATCTAGGAAATCAGAAAATCGTACATAATGTTTGAATAATCAATAAATATATTGACAGCCCCTTGTCGCTTTGATGCGTAAATTATCATACTATATTATTCGATAATGTTTTGGAAGTTGAATAGAATTGTGCAAATATTTGATGTAATTGAGTCGCATTTATCTGTGGCATATTACGTTACCACATTGTTTTTAAATTTGACCCCTGGACAGGTCCCAAAAAGCCCAGGCCAGATAATAGCTGGTACATTTTCGACCTGAAGTAGGCAAAATTATCATAAATGTAAGCTTATTGGTTCTTTATTGTATTTGATCGATATTATCATATTTACACCAGGTATCAATAGATGAAAAACCCGCTCGATGAACGAACCGGAGCTCACGCGGTGGTCCACGTGCTGTGCACTTGTCGCCGCATTGCCCAACGTTTAATGTAGAAAGGGCGCATTAAATGTGATTATTCGTAATAAACCGGTATCAAATTGTGCAATTATATTATGTAATTGAGACGCCTTTGAATTGTGACATAAGGCATTTCGATTTACATTAGAAGTTATCGCATTTTAATAAACAGAACATAACTCAAAATAAACTTAAATGGTTATCTGATTATGAAAAGTACATGTAATCAGCTTTTCAAGCACATGGTGTCATAATAATCCATGTTTCATAATTTTAGATGTAATGCATTATAAAAGCAAAAAGATCCTCAGTCTGAAGTCAGAAGTCAGAAATCAGAAGTCGGAAGTCAAAAAATAAAACTCTGAAGAACCCTCTCGGCTTTCGTAGAATCCGCGCTAAATGGCATGAATTCTGCTCTCCTGCTTCGTGTTCAGTAGACTAGAGAGAGTCGCACTTGAGCTAGAAGGACAGTTCATGCAAGGCGATTCATATTGAATAACTGTGACGTCAACACCGGAATGTATAGAACTTCGATTTCATTGACTTTCACTTCATCAAATAATATAAAATCATGCTCAATGACATTTACCTCAAAGTTATGAAGATAACGGCAAGATCAAGATTAATTCTGGATCACATGAAAGCGTTAGCGGAGACGACCGCCAAATATTCTTTCCTGAGGAAACAAGTCAAGACAGCGTCTATCAGCAGTGGACATGAAAGCTTATTTCCCACGACGCTACATCCTGGAACTATCGAAAGAATCCATTCAAGGTTCAACACTTATTCCTATCTACCATAGCTGTATATGTAAACGGAGCGAGCGTGCGGCATTGATCATTCACACATAGGAATGAAGCTGAAAATGCAGCCTTGTCTCAGTGCACCCCCACCTACGTGTGTGTGTTAGACACCTTCAATCAGCTGAGAGAAAACTGTGGGAATGCTATAGGAATAGATTTATTCAGGAATGGATATATGTTATATGATATGTAAGGAGGGAAGTGTTCGTCTGAAAGTTACTTCCAAGAGCCCTCTCCTCGAAAATGTGCGTTGTGTTGTCCATTACGAGTACGGTACCTCACTCTCTTAGAAATCGACAGATTCGGGAATGTGATCATCTGGGAATTTAACGATATAATCGACAGAGTTGACGTGCAAAATGATTGATATATACACAGGTTTATGCGTCGTCACTTCAGGTCATGCCCCTCAATTCTAGAAAGATTGAAGGTAAATACGAACAATCCTTAAATATAATGTTGAAAAAATCATACAAAAGATGATGGAGTGAATATTACGCAACTCTTCTAGTGCCTATTATCGAAAGTGACGTCATCCGTGACTCACCGGATGTGACGTCATCATCGTCAAAGTTGGTTCTTTAATTAATGTGCTTATTTGCATAACTCTCCGAGCGAAACATCATGAGTAAATTCAAAATGGCGGTATATAGGTTGTGACTCAAAACGTTGCGTTTTGTCATTTTTCTGCACAATTGCTGCCTTTTGTGCCCATAATTAATTTACTTTACACAAAATAATTATTTCCAAATGTTTGCCTATTTTTGCGGAGAAAATTGCACAAATAAGAAATAAAAAATCTCACTTAAAAAATATGACGTAATCAAGACGGCCATCTTGAACTGTTTTACACATTCCGTTAAGGCTTGATCCCAAGATATATTGTAGAAAGTTTCAGGCCCCTAGCCCAAGTTGTTCTCTGGAAATTGATGTGCTGAACATGTTAAACTGTACGTGCGAGAGTGTGTTTATATAATTCGAAGAGAAGTGCGTTTTTATCTCTGGCATCTGTATTTATTTTAATATAATTTTGAAAATATATTTGACCATGGTGCGGTTAATAAGAAACATATACGTGTATGTGAGTGTATTACAATTTTAGAAAGGCCGGTTCTTCTACATTCGATTAGAACCTTAAATGAAAAATGACAAGTTTCGCCACCAGGGGTCAAAACTGACCACTATGTCCGAAAAAACGCAAATTTGAGCTGGACATCCACCCCTGCAGGTACTGTGCATACATCTGGCATGGATGCCCGTTTCTATGGTGACCCCCATTATTATTTCATATTTCGCAAGAATTATATAAATTCTGTTTCATAGTGTACAAGTACAAGAACATTTGAATTTGGGAATCACTACTAGCTTCGCTGGGGCCTTTTTCTATACTGCGTGCGAACAAGGCCCCCTATTCACCAGCCGTAGTTGGGAAAATCCGTCATGTAAGTCACATACAATAGGTGACTACATGTCCATTCAACCAAGGAGTGAAAAGGGCCAAGTATATTGCACGCAAAGTGTTGCCGATTGAAGTTGTCTTAAATGACGGGTCTGCCCGTAGTTGTTGAAAAAATTCTGGAGGGCTAATATTTTTCGAAGTCGTTAGTCACGAACAATGATAAAAATTGATTCTGTATGAACTTACTTTTAAATTTAGATCTTGTTTATCAGAAACTCTCCAGTTTTTAGCTTCACTGGAGACCGAAACTCAGAGTCGTTAGGAGTAGATTGGGGTGATTGTGTCCTGTCACAATATAACTTTTATTATGTAAATGTAATATTTTATCGTAGTTTTAACATTTTCTGTATGTATTCATGTATAGAAATAAAGAATTGAATTGAGATTGTTTCTGAGGGATAATGGTTATTTTGGCTTACATATTCAGGCAGTTTCGGATAAGAAGAGCTGAATATCAAGGTAAGAGCATACAGAATCGAATTATTTCATTATTTGTGTCTAACGGCTTCGGAAAATATTAGCTGTCCAGTATTTTTTTCAATAACTTGTTCGCACGCAGAAAAGGGCTCCACAGGAGCTAGTTTTGAACATAAAAACGGGCTCTTATCTCTGTTAATCCAATGATATAGGGTGCACATTTCTGCGATATTTCTACAAATAGCACGTTGATCCCCAGTTTTTATTTGATGATTTGTCCTATCTTAACGAGTTTTTATTACTCGAAGTTTAATCACATTAATTCTGACTGTTAAAAATGAATTTGATCTACTTCCATTACCGTAATTGCATTAACCAATATAAGCAATATGATTGAAAACAGATCCATTTTGGCCTTAGTTATAGATTGCAATACTTTCACTTGCATCAACAATGTGTTGCCTTTTCAGCGTGCACATGGCTATATTTACACACTAACTGATGACGTATTGTGTTAGCGGTGCGCCCTCTACCGGAAGAAGTGAGAAAATTGGTTGAGCTTGCGGCGCTGACTGTTGACTTTCTAAATTTCGCAATAATGCACTTAAACTTATAGCTACATGGCTGCCTTAGTAACAAGCACGTGAGATAAAACGGTAATATACAGGGTACTTGTGGCTGACTTATAATTTGCAGTGGATACCGTATTTTGTGAATTCTTGACCTTTGAGTTTAACCACTTGAACTGACAGTTGAAATCTGAACCCTAGATCATGCGGACTTCTACCAACAAAACAATAAGGCCAAGTTGAAGTTTCATTGTTGCAGAAATGTAAGTTTCTAGACCAACCAAAAGTTACAGCTTCGACATGAGAGTTGCCGTAGTTTATACCTGGATAATAATGGCCGTTGCCCTGTAAAGACAAACCTATCTTTGCCATAATAAAGTTCACAAACTGGCTGACGTTCACAGCCGGGCACCCTAATTGCAGACCGATACAGACCAATACAGATCGATACTTATAAAGGACAGACCGATACTAAAAACATACAGACCGATACCTATGTATCATGGATTTCGACTTCTAAAATACATAATTGGTACTTTGTGGGATTTTCTCATAAAAAACGATTGTTTATAGCGCAAAAACGGTATCGCAATTAGCTGCGCCCGTTACATTAGGAAGCGCGTCGCACGGCTGAATCGCACGGTCGATTCGCCCGCCAGACTCGCCCAGCGCACCAATCCGACTCGCCCGGCAGTAGTATATAAAGAGCAAATTGTGGTAAGTAATTGACCGTAAACAGAATTAGCCGTAAACACTGATGGCCTCGTAATCAAATTCATTGTTTGTCTGACGAAAGTGAGCCCCATGTCTCCATGGCTTTTCGGTACTAAGAATACAAAATAAAAATGCCCTTGTTTGTCTGTTTCAAGTCTTTTTTCGCCTGGACACGCTGAAATTTAATTTCATTTTTGTCAATAATATATAGCTTCAACATCTTGATGATTTAAACATTCATTAACATGTATTTTCATATGCATTATTGTAATAGAAAAAATCATGATAACGCAGAAATGTGAAACAGGAATAAACTGCGTTGATGGACCGCGAACAAAAAATTCAAACTTATTTTCTCAATGCTTATTTAGCGTACTATTGTCTGCATATATTCATTCCCACCATATCAAATGTTTTGGAATAAATGAAATGGAAACGATCTGTTCGAAATATTGTTCCAATATTCCATTCTCCGCTCATAAATATAGATTTTTATGCCATCTGTCACTTCATGTAACGTAATTTGTCATTTCGTGTCTAATAAATTTCATACAATATTGGGTCTCAACGTTGTATAATAACATCATATTAATATAATGGTATCACTGCTGCTCATGAAAAGCGAGCTCATCGTTCTAATGTGTAAAGCTTTGGTGTAAGACCTACCATTGAAAAGGTAATATCGTGGACATAAGGTTATATTTCGTGAGTCTTACACCAAATCGTTGCCTAATTTGTGGAATCTATCGCAGTATCTACCGCTCTTGCATAAACACACCAGTCGAACCGATCTGCCGGGAGAGTAGGTGCATGGAAGGTGCTGGGCGACCCAGGCGGGCGAATCGGCCGTGTGCCGCTCTCCGTAGGGCCTAGCGGGAAGCTGATTGCCACACCGTTTTACACTTTCAACATTTTCACGAGAAAATACCACAACTTACCAATTATGTCTTCTAGAGACCGTAATCTATGATATATAGGTATCGGTCTGTATGTTTTTAGTATCGGTCTGTCCTTTATAAGTATTGGTCGGTATCGGTCTGTACCGGTCTGTATTTAGTGCGACCCTTCACAGCAGAGCATTATTGTCCTGCAAAATTGCAGGCTCTGTTGGGTTGAATCACTGAAACTTAGCCCTCCAAAACCATGATATGTGAACATATGACATATTGACTCTCAATTAATATATACATTGTGAATGAAAATTATAATTGAAGAATTTTATTTTCTTCTGAATGGTAGGGGGTCTATATTTCAACGCAATTTGAATATTTTGGTCTTTACAAAATTTCTGGAACTTTCTACATATATTCTATTATGTTGATGTCTTGGGACTGATCTGATCAAATCAAGAAGATCAATCAGTTATATAGCCCATACTGAGAACCTTTCATATTCTTGGACTGTGTCAATCATGAAAAGCTCCATGAAATTACTAGGGATTTGTCTCCGAGAGGTTCATAAAGCAAAATTAGTTTCCAAGGGTCTGCATTTTCATATAATTTTGAAGACAATTCTTTCAGCTTTCCAAATACAATAAATTTTGTATTAATCGGTTCACTAGAAGTCATTATTTTGAGAAGAACTCGACCCGAATATTTTTTCCTGTGCCTCTTCCCATGCATTTCTGACTGTCAAATTTGAGCCGTAAAGCTCGTACTTCTGATTTAATGGAGATTTCTCCATTATCTGGTTCACTAAAAAATTCAAAATTTGGCAGCAGTAATCCCTAATCTCTCTAGTTGATTTTCACCTTTTTTGATTCACCTATAATATTTTTGAAACATTTCAAAATGGCGGCGTATTTCGTTTTTGGAAGATCGTCCGCGATGATATTTTTTTCTTTTGCCGTTGATGGAAATGAAAGGAGCTAGACAGAGAAAATAAATGGCCAGGGAAGTCAGGCAAATACGTATTCTATCCAAACGAGCACAAAGCGGTAGGTATTATCGATTTTTATGAGCGCAAATCCACCCGCAGTTACCTAGGTCGGGAGGCGAAAATTTTGCGATAGGAAATTTCGATGCAACGGCTAAGCCCTTCATAATCAATATCACAAAATTAAATGTCAGTAGGGTTCAGCTTGTTGAACTACACTTGTACCCACTGAGAAATCCTTGCCAAGATGACACCTGCTCGAAAGCAGATGACACATCGATGTTTGCATTAAACAGTGCTTTCAAAATGAAATATATTACTCACACAGACCGTATACCTCGCAGTCCAGTATTTTCCCTTCAATAAAATTGGTCATGAGTTTTGTTTTTGAGCCCACAATGATGTATGATATTTTTCTGGCACTGGCCGTCGGCCATTTAGTGAAATTTATTATGGCACGTGAGTGTAAATTAGATATTATTCACTGATTAGAGGTGCAGTCTGAATTTACCACTGTGAAACACCAGGCTAAAAAAATAAGTCTTTTATTTCTGGTTCATGCAATCATAGTGCTGAATCATGCCCAAAAACAGTTTTTTTTTTGCGTAAAATTTTCAACAAAGTTGTCTCCTTTGAGTTAAGCAAGAAGCAAGAGTTACAAACCTTGAATGTATCTAATGTCATGTTAAATGTTAGAAATGTCTGTTAACCATTGAAAGAAGGAATGTTTCAGGGCATGGCATACTATTCTGTCCTAAATCCTTGACTTGCACAATAATCAAAGTTAATGCATAGACAATACTATATGCCCCAATGGCAGTGGCAGGTGCATGTGGCTCCCTGTCTGATTTGTAGTTCGTTAATCGATTCGCTTTCCTATCTATTTAGCCTAGGGAATAAATGTAATTGATGATAACTGGTGTAAATATATATGAATCAATTTATTTTTCTCCATGATAGGACCATTATGCTTACATTTATGATAATTTTGAAGATTTCAGGCTGAAAATTGTCCAGGTATGATAAATTAAATATATTTTGTAGGTCAAAGACATAGGAAACGAACTGCAAATTAGGCAGGGAACCACATGTCAATTGTGCGGAATTGGGGGAAAAAAAGCTAAATTAAAGAAAACTGCATTACTTTTTTCAACGGTCTTGGACCAGAAACAATTTTTATTTTATTTTTGGCCTTACTTGCTGATTTCAATACTTGGGATCACACTGGGACCATGTTTAGGGATAAAGTCACCAGTATATATGATGTGAATGCTCGCAGCTTGGTAACATAGGCTATGGGGTAAATATTTATATTTAAACTAGTCGACAAATTTAACGTGTGTACATTTTAGTAGATAAAAGTCTAATCTATTTTCAGCTCATTAGTCTTTAGCTACTTATTAGCAGTGATTAGTATAGCTTAACTGACATTACTACCGTTCATTTTTCCTGATTATGTATTCTTGTACAGGTTAAAGTGTGATATTCATTCACTCTAGACTAATTGAAATCTCCTCAATCAAATCTCAATTTTGAGGATGTATTTAAATTAAGATTCATTTCAGAGGAGCAGTGAAGGGGGATGGGAAGAGACTGTCAATTTCAATGTAGGAAGTCAGGCCAGAACCTTCAATATTAAACTATGATAATAATAACCTACATTATGATGATGAATTGATCATGCATTATGTTGATGAATGGATCATGCACTATGTTGATGAATGGATCATGCACTATGTTGATGAATGGATCATGCACTATGTTGATGAATTTTATCATGCACTATGTTGATGAATTGATCATGCAGTATGTTGATGAATGGATCATGCACTATGGTAATGAATTGATCGTGCGCAGCACTATGTTGATGAAGTGATCATGCACTATGTTGATGAATTTTATCATGCACTATGTTGATGAATGGATCATGCAGTATGTTAATGAATTGATCATGCAGCATGTTGATGAAATGATCATGCATTATGTTGATGAAGTGTATTAGGCACTATGCTGATGAAGTGATCATGCACTATGTTGATGAATTGATCGTGCACTATGTTGATGAAGTGATCATGCACTATGTTGATGAATGGATCTTGCAGCATGTTGATGAATTGATTGTGCACTATGTTGATGAAGTGATCAGGTACTATGTTGATGAATGGATCATGCATTATGTTGATGAAGTGATCAGGCACTAACAGGGTTCCCGCGGTCATGGAGAATCCTGGAAAGCCATGAAATTTAAAAATTGATTTTCCAGGCCTTGAAAGTCATGGAATTTTGTGTCTGGTCATTGAATTTTGTGAGAGGTCATGGAAAATTTAAATGGAACTTGAAACTCTCAGCCAGGTCAATATTTCTCTTGATTTTTTTTACCAAAAGATGATTTTCCTGGATCAGCGAATGTTCTATTTGTTGAATGTCGCGTGTGGTCTACGAATGCGATCAAGTGTGCATCAGGGAAGGTAACTTTGGTCTTGGAATTCTCTTAAACTCCCAGTTTGCATTTGGGAGGAAATGGCTGTTCTCAAATTGCATCAGTGTATTAAAAAGAAATGCCATGAAAATGCTTTTCTCAGTCATCATGCATGGCGGTGGACTGATTTTCTCGATGCCCTCATTATCCATAGAGAATTTCTGATAGGTCATGGAAAAGTCATGGAATTTTTCCATAAAAGGTCATGGAAAGTCATGGAATTCAATCTGAATTCGTGTGCATGAACCCTGACTAATGTTGATGAAGTTATCATGCACTATGTTGATGAATTGATTGTGCACTATGTTGATGAAGTGATCATGCACTATGTTGATGAATTGATCATGCACTATGTTGATGAACTGATCAGGCACTATGTTTGTGAAGTGATCAGGCACTATGTTGATGAATTGATCATGCACTATGTTGATGAAGTGATCAGGCACTATGTTGATGAAGAGATCATGCAATATGTTGATGAATTGATCGTGCATTATGTTGACGAAGTGATCATGCACTGTGTTGATTAATTGATCTTGCACTATGTTGAAGTGATCAGGCAGTATGTTGATGAAGTGATCATGCACCATGTTGATGAATTGATCATGAACTATGTTGATGAAGTGATCATGCACTATGTTGATGATCTGATCATGTATTATGTTGATGATCTGATCAGTCCCCATGCCAGGAAGAGATGAAAGGATTTGAAATTAGGACCCTTGCAGAAGTGTCTTGCCATTTCAATGTATTTCGACATGTTCAAGGCACACCTGTTGCATTCGCAGGAATTAAATTCGGGGAAAACCTACAGCCATAATAATAGTGAAAGTTGCATGCGAACATGAAGTAATTTACAGTGCATTCTGTCACAGCATTGTTAGTAAAAGGTTGTAAGTGGTCTAATCAATGTTAATTTATGGAGAACTATGGGCATTGGATTCTCATGGCATCCGATTGTCTACCTCCTACTGTCAGATATACCCTCTAATTGTACTGGAGTTAAAATCGTATGCAGATACACTCTTCCTGTGTCGATGAAATATCGATAAAGACCATAGGCGCATGCATGTTGCATATTTCGACCCAGTGCAATGAGAGAGTATTACACAAACAGTTTAGAAGGTTACAAACTCTTGACATTGGGAGAATAAGTGGGAGGTGGGGGTGGGTGGGTGGGTGGTAAAAGGTATTCTCATAGTATTCTTGAGCAATTTCAATTTTTTATTGCAGCTTTCTTAAACTGTTTGTTTGGTATAATGACCAGTTTCAGTTCACCTTCAGTTTCCAAACACCACTCTCACGATCCCCTTGATGACCATCCAATAATTTTAGACTTTTGTTTTATTCTATATTTCAGGAGTGCATGTTAAACGTATTGAATGCGTCAATGTTGAGTTTTTGACGTGTGCAGGAGTTATATTACCACTATCACCATGACGAAGCTTCTGCCTCAGTTGAAAGCCCTGCTATGGAGAAACGTGCTGTTAAAGCGACGAAACAAGCGCCAGCTCATTCCGGTTAGTCCTTTCATACTAATCTCCTTTTGGGGCCTTTAACAGGCTTCTTTGTGTGGTCAAATAAGACACAACTCGCTACTGTAACCTCTCTATAATGCTGTTTTTGTGAGATCAGATTTAAAGTCTCTTATAGATTATCAGCCTTATAAAATGGTGGCAATGATATGCATTTATTAATTCTGGCAACATCATATCACCCGCCTTATATCGTGTATATCCTGGGCATCAGCCAGGAATCAAAAACTGCCTGTAAAAAAAAACCCATTTTGCCAAATTTTGCCTGTCCACTTTCTATTTTCTCCTATCTCTCCCACGTCAAATTTTCCAGTGTTTGCCTGTCCAAATGTGGAGTATGCCGGTCCAGTGGACAGGTGGACAGGTCTCTGGCTAAAACCATGCCTATATCAGAATGACCAATCAGTACTATATTGAGACACCTTATAATGAGGCTGGATTGTACTGCATGTATCATCATTGGATCATCCAAAAATTTAGATCCAAAGTTTATTGATGATCATATCCTCTACATTTAGAAAAAGAATAATTGATCGTAAAGAATCTGTTTTCCTAGAACCTTTTTGTGTACATTGTACATGTACTTTCCTTTCCAAAGAAATTAATTGTCTCGCTATTCCCAAGATTACTGGGTGGGAATATGCCCTGTGGTTGAGTTGTTAGAGAATTGGTCTTAATAGTGAATTTATATGATAAAGGCTCTAAGTATTCAACCACTGAAAGTGCATCGCCTCATCAAAACATTGGGGTGATCAAAGGAAATGGTAAGATAAGACGGGTTTTTGGCCTATACGTGATGCGGTTGAAATCGAAAAAAAAAAGAAAAATGTCCTAAAAATAATTTTGTTTTAATGTAACAGCAAGAGAAAATATTTGTACACCATATGTTGAAGTTCCAGCTCGATTGTATTATGATTGTAGTTATGACATGAAATTGAAATCCTCAGCATGTGCTATTTCGTTAAAGAAGTCTAAATCGAGTGATTCAAATACACATTTAGACATGAATGACCCCTTGGGCCAAAAAGATTTTCCAGCAGTGGAGATATAATGCCACCGCACATCACCAGGTTAAATGGCGTTTTGGTCCAAGGGGTCCTTCGTGTCTAAGTGTGTTTTTGAATGACGCAATTTAGACCCTTCTCGAAAAAAGCACATGCTGCGGATTTTAATTTCATGTCATAACTATAATTATAACTCAAATGAGCCAGAACTTTCACATATTGTGTACAAATATTTTCTCTTGCCATTACATTAAAACATGATTATTTTTAGAACATTTTATTATTTTTTTCGATTTCAACCACACCACGGGCACGTACAGGCCAAAAGCACACTTTTAATGTAGTACCATCTTCTTTATTAGAACAGAAAGTTGATGAAAGGATACAAAAACACTACTACATTAAAACATGACCTCATGTATGTAGTTTCTCCTGCACTCAAGAGATGATCAGATTTATTAGTGAATGGTGAAAATTTGAGGTAAAATCTGAAGGTGATTTAATGTTGATATGAAGGTGATTGAATTATTAGAGCTTTCATTGTAAGGCCATTCACAATAATATTTATGTTTCCAGTAACCAACTTAAAAAAGTTAGGTAGGTGGGGTAGAGAGGATTTTTTTTTTTTATTATTTTTGTCATTTTTGACCCTTTTGTATAGGATTTGACAGAGTGCTGCTGAAAAACATAAAAAAAAAAATTCCAAACAATTTTTGTTCAACTGCAAAATATTTGGGTAGGTATGATTGTACTGGAAACAGAAATAAAATTGTGGATGGCCCAACCAGTATTCTTCAGTGAAGAATGTCTCGCATTATTGAAATAGCATTCGTAATTGTACTGCATGTGTAGTCAACAATCTAGTTAAGTTATCCAGGAATCTTCTTCTTTATTGAACTTCTCTGAGAAGTATATGTTTTTGTGCATCAATTATATTTCTTGTATTATATTTACAGGAGTTTTTAATGCCAATCTATTTTGTGTCCATACTGGCAATGATCAAGTCGCTCATATCACCTGAGGCTCTGCCAGAAATCCCAGGATTCCCTCAACACAGCCTTCTTAACCAATCAATGCTGCCAAATTCATCTGTTCCTATCCTGGTCGCTCCTAACACATCAGACATTGATGCGATCATGAGCGCGGTGGCCGCTGACCTCAATATAACTTATCAGCTGTACGAGTCACAGTCGGCGGCAGAGACAGCGTTTTTGATGAATCCAAACGCGCATGGTCTCGGGGTGATATTTAATTACAATAGCAATGGAAGTGGATTGAATTACGCTATTCGTATTCCATACAGCCAGAGTCCCAGTCCAACATCAATATTTAACTTTATAACAGGTGAGTACTTTGTATTCATGCATGGTATGGATCGATCGTTTACATATCTCGCACAGAGATCGTTTCAATGCTAATACTCTGTAATTTCAAAATGACACAGTATTCTCATGGCTGTTCATTATGAACAACTTGATCAAAACACTCTAATGCCATTAAAAAACTAGGTAACATTTATATTCAATTATTTCTGAGATGACATTTTCAGTGCTTCAGATTTAAGAGGAGCAAGAGTGATCACTCCCCAATGCCATTCCAGAAGAGTGAAAAAATACTCCTCTCATTGATGGAAAATTTTGTATTCTAAAGTATTAAATCACTCTTCTGGACTTCCAAAACACTCTTCTAAATGCAGTCAGGGAGTGATTTTTAGCTCTTCTGCATTTTTGGTAATGCACAAATACTGTGTTGGATGGGCCAGTCCTGTGCGAGACTCGCACCAATGTCGTCATTCGGCACCAAATCGCCAGCAAAAATGCAAGTGCTGTATACCACTCAGCCACCTCAGCTTACACAAAAGAGGAAGTTCAGAGACACAAGTATAGATTACGTACATTTACTACCCCTCTGATAGACTTGTGTAATGGCACAGCTCCTATAGCTGATTATATCGATAGGTAACATTTATATCCAATTAGGATGACACTGTCCTAAAACTAATTGAATATAGCTTGACCAATCTTGTAACTATGTAGAAAATCTTCAAGTATCATTATACATGGCACCGGTACCTGGCATTTCGCAAGACCTTTGAATAGATGCCCTACCATAGTACAGTTTTAGAATGATATACATGTTATTATGAGATGTGTCTTTTAATGCACTTTCAGGGGGCTGTAGGGCAAGCAATGGTTTGGATTCGTGTGAGGCTAACAGATATCTGATGACCGGGTTCGCAAGTTTACAGTTAGCTATCAATACGGCGTTAGTTCGGGTATGAGTTATTATTGTAAAGTTCTTTCCTTCTTCAAAGTATTTCCATGTCATGTGTCTCAAAAGCACCTTATACCATTCGTTATTAAGCTAATATCTCTTAATCAATATAGTTTTTAGTCCAATATCTCTCTGATTCAAATCTGATGCATTGAAATATATATTTCTTTCGATTGTAGAATCTGACCAGCAAGAGTGACCTCCCCTTGCCTGATGTCTCTGTACAGCTCTTCCCCAAGCCCATATTTGTGCCTAATACTTCATACATCCAGATCATCTCAGCGATTTACTTCGTGTTGGCGTACTCACCGTTCATCAACTTCCTTGTGGTCAACTTGGTCACCGAGAAGGAGAAGAAAATCAAGGAGGGAATGAGGATGATGGGAATGAGAGATTCAGCGTTCTGGTAAAGATATCTTCTGTTGTCAAATGTCTCTATGATAAATTCATAAATACTCTAATAATTCAATCACAGGAAGTGCATTTTTCTCTCCAAAACATTGGGGTGATCAGATTTTGGGGTGATGAAATGATACCAAAACAGGACCTCAGGAAGTGATCAAATTTATCAGATTAACTGATAAGAATTTGAGGCAAAATCTTGGGGTGATCGAATGTTCAGGATGGATGAATTATTGGAGAGTTTGTTATAAGCTGACAAATTCTGACAACGATTCTGATTTTCAAATTAGTCTCGCCTGGTTAGGCACGATTTTCCGTTGATTTTGATATAAGGCGAGACTTATGTAGGATGTCGTCCCATTAAAAAGGCAGAAATTCGGTCCCCCCATTAACCATGATGACAGCGTTATAGAGAGGTTACACTGTACCTACCAGCTTTCACGGGCCCTCGGTGGCCAAGTGGTCTAAGGCGCTTCGCTGGTGACCGCTAGCCTCACACTGCTGAACCGGCACGGGTTCGAGCCCAGCTGGTCCATGTGTGAAAGTTTGTCAGTTACTTGCCGAAGGGCGGTGT
>JAVTVY010005592.1:0-39894 GCA_036873755.1 Hanleya hanleyi | reverse complement strand
TGCCTTTATTCCATAACCTCCAATTACAATCATGAATTTGCAGCTTGACCTCCTGTGAAATCGACTATGTTGCCATTTTGTTCAGGGGAGACAACGCAAGTTAGAAACTCCTCTATTGCAGTTCTTCAGTAAAAATTTCTCGCAGCCACTTTCTCCAGTTATAGCCAGATGAGCGCTACAGTGCCGTGGCACTATCTTTATGTTTTGTTTTCTCTCAGAAACTAATTAATATGATAGAGAATAATTCCTTTTGGCAAAATAAATTACTCTTATACCATTTTAGGCAGGAAAGATGGACACAACGTGTCCGCCATTTTGTATTTTACCATCACCCTTTGCACCCAGGGTTATGCAAATAGTCTCAAAATGAAGCCAATAAGTTTCGGGCCAGGTCAAATAGGGCTGAACATGATAATCTCAACTAAGAAGACCAACCAACCAGTTATGCAAGAATCATCTAATCTGTTAATATCCTCATCAGCTATGTGCGTATTGTGAGTCTACTTTGTGTTTCTTGTATTCTGGTATCTCACATATGTAGATCTATGTATGGTTTCTCGTTTAGCCTCAAAAAGAATCTATACATCTGTTTATCTATCTGTCTATTTATTATTCGATTTTGAAGCAAACTGCAACTCACCTCGTGGATTAAATATCCTCCTCCAAAAGTAATGACGGACACGTATACAAAACTGGTTACAAGCCAAAAAATGACTGAAACGAAAACCAAAGTGTCAGACAATACATCGTAATGCCAAATATTGTACAGCTCTAACATTCCCATGCACATATTAAAGGCAAGTCCTGTCGTATTAAATACACTGAAAGTGTCATCGGCATTCTCAACTATTCGGCACACTGTCTGGTGTCGTCGCCTGAAACATTCTACACTGCGGGAAATTTCGCCTTCAGTTGAAATGGCGGCTCGGAAATCCATATTTAGTATCTCGAATTCCCTGTAAATCACAGCACACATCATGAAGAAAAGGCACAAAGTGAATATCCAGGAAGCTACCACGTACGCCGTCACGAATAAGGAAATAGACTTCACATACACCATGAGCCTATGGCCAGATGGCATAGGGACGACAAAGATATCGAAGCGCGAAGTAGCAAATAACAAGTAACTTACGAATATCATGTTCAGGAGATATACTATCCAACCAATGACGAGACAGATAAGAAATCGACGAGACATGATCTTTGCGTAAGATCTGTCAAAATGTTCGTGAGTCACATCCGCGTTAATGTTACGATTGGTTTTCCTAAGTTCCTGCCATCTCGTGAGAAATTCGCTAAAACGATTCGCATAGCTGCACGTTTTGAAATTCACAGTACAGTTGGCCGCGCTCTCGGCGATCCACAGGTGGACGGTGATTTTCATGAAGAGAGCTGGTCCGAAGGATTCCGTGAAGCTGTAGGCGAGAAAGAAGCGAAAGAAGATCAACCATAGTAACACTAAAATAACGACAGAGTAGGCTTTGCTGATACCAGAGACTCTTTTCTCTATTAAAGTCGTCTTCTTGTTGTTTAAATGTAGGAGTCCAAATAGCGCCATCGTCAGGATTATTGGCTTATAAAGCTGTGATAATGTTTGCTTCAAACAGGTTTCCATTTTATCTGTGTCTGCGTCCTCGTGGCGGATATCTTCCTCGTGGTCCAGGGTATTTAGGTAAGGTTTGGCGGGCGATGAATATGGCATAACTGAGACACTTTTGGCGAACCCGGGCATGGCGAATTCAGTCGTGTTGGACCACAAATGTGTACACAGATACCAAATATATACGTAACACTGGGAACAACTGTCTTCGCAAAGTGCAATAAATTGAGCCGAGGATTAACTTGCATCTCTGGTGGAAACAAGTTATCAAATTTTCAACAGGCAACACACACAACTGTTCGTGTTCTCTTTTTGATTTATACGGATCACCTTCAATAATGTCACGGCATATTTGTTTTCCTATTTGCTAAGAAGTAAGTCTTGTCTATCGATTGATTTCAAGCACATTTCCTCGTAAACTTACGCAATTTACCCTCACTTATAACAATTCCTGTCTATTTACCAAGCGAAACACGACAACCGCTGCAGTATATGCTAACGTAAATGCTAATAGGTTCCTTTGTCCAGACATCGAAGTAATATGGGTACACTGCAAACGTCGTCGCCCAATGAAACGATCTGGCAATTGAATCATTCCACTCGAGTGTAAGTATGTTATAAGTATTGGTTTGTTAGCGATAAAGCAAGATCAATTGCACCATCAATATGTTATTTGTTCTACCCGACTGATTCTTCGAACCCATATACAAGAAATAATCTCCAGCATATTAATTTTATATCCACAATACTCAAATTATTTTCTTGAAAATGTTTTTCGTATTTTCCGTCAAACATTTGAATGCAATACTGCTGAGAGTAACATGTAGTTGGTATTTGAAATATAACCTTCACATGGTATATACCTTTATATTACGTCGACTGTATCATGAGAGGGAAGCTTGGCGATGTCTTGCCCGAATCTCTGGAAAGGTTCGACCGTTTATGCTATGATAAGTATATAATAATATATAAAGATAATAATAATGGTGAATGTTTCTGATTTGTCTATGCAATCTGTTTATATTTGTCTCGAAGCGATAGAGAAGGGACCATAAACAGGACTGGGGATGCGCTAGCAACAAACAACAAAACTAAACGGGCTACGAAAGAAGTGAATTGGAAATCATTTAGATTGAATAGCATGATAATTCGAGCTCGTTAACCGTGTCTGGCCTGGGCTCTTTGGTACCCCACATGACCGTTAACTTGAATTTACTCATGATCTTCAACTGCGGGGGTTATACAAAAGAGCTCAAAATTACCCCAATATGATCAACTACAAAGTCAGGGAGTGTCAGCTCTCATTTTTTGTCGTTTCGGAGATATCGCAGGAAGTTTTGTAGGGGAGCATAATGACCACCCCCGAGGCCTCGTAGGATTACTGTGTAATGTTTACACCCTGTTGACACACCAGTGAAGTTGTACCAGATAACACAGAGAACCCCGTAAAAACATCGTTGTCTTCCGGGAGTTGAATGAGGACCTATTCAATAATTGACGATATATATGTAAGATATTTTTTTGGCTTAATCCAATTAATAACTGAAGCAACTTGACCAGTCCCAAATTCCTTCTAGACCCAAGTATTCCAAATTATGAAGGCGATGGATTTAATCAGTATTAGCTCCAAAACACAATCATAGTACACATTAACATAGATTATAGTATCGTTCAAGAGAGAAGCGGTCAATAGTTTGCAATGCTGCCAACAAGAAATCGTGATGTTGCAAATATTAAAGCCATATCGTTGATCATTAATCTTACATTCATATCATTTTCGTTAAAACCGTCGTTATTCCAGTCACGTCTCGATGGTGGTGTCCATAAGAACACCATGGGGATCTTGAAGTACGGTACTTTGGTTCATACGGCCCCTAGGCCCGGGCGGTATTATAGGCCGTGTCATACCAAAGACTTGAACAATGGAACTTGTGCCCAGCATTAAGACGACAGAACAAGGACTGGTTCGCTCAGTGTCAGTATAATGTGACCGAGCGGAGTATCATGTCTGCCTACGGCATGATGTTTCATGGGACAGCACTATAAAAATGGCAGCATTAGATCCGCTCAGTTACAAGTACATGTAGGTATACTGTATTTACCTTTCGTTGCCGCATTAATATTGTGATTATCCATTGCGGAAATAGAATATTTTTTATTCCTATCGGGCTTGGACGATTTGGGGAAAACATCACTTTTCTGGTACCCCACCTCACTACCATTTTGACTTAACCAATAATTCTCCGTCCTGGGCTTGCCAATAAGCTCGAAATAATCAGCTACAAAATCACAAGTTTTAGCTGAGTGAAAAGTTCTATAATCCACTCCCCCAATCAGGCTAGGTTTAACGAGATAAAGCTGACCGGGACCCTATACTTGGCAACGCTGATTATAAGAGCCTAAGTGATGATACATGAACGGTCAAAAGTACCGAGAACCCCTCAGCCTTGGTGGTATATAAAAAGTGCCCTAATCGACGAACAAGCAGTTGATGACACCAAGCAACTGGTAGCAAAATTGAAATTACAAGCGTCTAGTCCGTCATTCATAACCCAGCCGTCGTCCATTAGAGAATATCAGCGTCCATAATCCAAAGACCTATTCCATTTTCCATATAACAGTATTAGCACCAAATTCAAAAAGACAATCATATTATACATAAACATAGGCTTGTTTCCTGCAAGAGAGAAGCGGTCAACAGTTTTCAATGTTGCCGGCAAGACATCATGATGTTCCAAAATATCAAATCCGTATCGCTGATCAGTATTCTTAATCCATAATATTCGTTATAGAGTCGTCATCTAAAAAATGATGTATCTCAGTCACGCTTTGATTGTGACTGTTCATATGAGTACCATGAGGATCTTGAAGTACATGGGCTCACACGGCCCCTAGCCCCGGGTTAAGCGGAATTAGACACAAGTTACGAAACGTAGCGCCATAGATCTTGCACGCTACGTTCGTATTTTGCTATCAGCATGCAATATGTATCGCCAAATTTGAGAAACTTTGAGTGTAGGCGCTTGGTGGAATAGCCCTGTTTTTTAAGTTTCTGCACCAATGTTTCGTGACGTTGATTAAAATCGTCACATTTAACACAGGATCTAGCAAATGCTACTAAGCGAGATATGTATACGCTAAGTTTTGGTGATGTCAATGAAGTATAATAGTTCTAAAGAGGAACCCAAATGGACGATCAAACTTGTCAGAACTAAGCTACAGTACAGCCCAGAAAAAATTGACCTCAAAGTCGACCCTTACAAGAGATTATCAAGGTTGAAATTCAAGTGCCTGTTTAAGCTGACGCATCTATTGTAGGACGTATAAGCGCTTTCCCCGTGACTGTTCAGACAGTAAATGGTCAAATATCCCGCCTGACCATCTCTTTCATGGCCGTCCCGACTACATTTTTGTTGTGAGGTGAGCAAGATACTTGACCATATATGCCATGATTGGGCACGTCTGTACCATAAAATGTATGATTAAACTGACTCTATCCTTCTCATAGTGTATCGATATCATTTTCGGTCTCCATTACCATCGACTTCAGCAACAAAACTTTTAGTACCAGAATTTTGAATAGAGTCGGACCTAGTCCCCAAACTAACTGAAGACTATCGAGACCTATTACAAACAATCTTGCTATGACTGAATGGCCCTGGTCAGTACTAAAGTCTGTCCATTTTAATTAGTCGCCTACTTTGGAGCTTGTCAAAAATCATTAGTTAACCCTTTTTTTTGCAGCGTATAGAACAAACTGAACTCTACAAAATGACCTCCACTTCTCTGTGATATCGATATTATATCACGCTTGAACCAACTATTTAATTATCTCCATACAAAACTCCCGTGCAGTTGTTTATGTACCGGGCCTCAATTACATAAGGAGACGTCATAATGTATTCATGCTCACTGGCACAAAGGTCATTGATGCCGAATACAGTAATAACAGGAGGTCCGTGTGAGTGTCGCTTATACCCCGTGCCCAGTGAAATTACCGATTGATAAACCGCACCCACCTCAATGACCGTACACGGCATTGTTGACCTTTGTGCTAGATTATGACGTCTTCCTATGTAATTGAGTCCCGGTACATGAAACAACTGTACTGGAGTTTAACATGGAGAGAATTACAAAGTTATTTCAAGCGTGATATATTATAGATATCACGGAGTAATAGTAGTCATTTTGTGGAGTTCAGTTTTTTCTAAACGATGCAAAAAAGAAAATGTATGCAGAATTAATTGCTGATTATTAACAAGCTCCAAAGCAGACGACTAATTAAAATGGACAGACTATAATGCCGCCACGTGGGCCTGTGCAAAAACGTGTTATTATTCGGGAATTCTATCCTGGCTATAACTATAATTATTAGATATTCGGTTATATTGTGGATTTTCTTTAAACCCACCAGGCCTGTGCGATTGGGAGGTCTGTCCCAGTCGTGGGTGATGGGGTGGACTTCTGTCTCTTGTTTGTTTTCGATATCATTTGGGATGGAAGGCAGAAACTTTTCATAATATATACCTTGGTCAAGGTCTAGAAGAAAATGTAAACAAAGATCAACGATGATCATCATGATGACGTCACAATGACGTCAATTTGTCGAAAGCCATTTTTCGTTATTTTTATTAACCGCTTTTCCGACTTTTTAGCTCATCTGGGCCGAAGGCCCGATGGGCTTATGTCATGGCCTGACTGTCCGTCGTCCGTCGTCTGTCGTCCGTTGTGCGTAGTCCGTTGTGCGTCGTGCGTAACCATCTTCTTCTCTGAAACCGCTTGACCGATTAAGCTGAAACTTGGCATGCATGTTCCCCCCAATGAGTACACCAGAATTTGTTCATGCCGTGTCGATACGGTTTTAAATATGGCCGCCATGGCGGCCATCTTGAATTTGCCATTGAAACATTGTTATCGCGATTTCTCAGGAACTACTGCATAGATCTTTCTCAAATTTGGCACACAGGTTCCCCTTGGGGTCTAGTTGTGCAAGATACCTGTTGTGGTCTGATTCACAAATCCAATATGGCCACCAGGCGGCCATCTTGGATTTCCCCATGAAACATTGTTATTGCAATTTCTCAGGAACTACCTTGTGGATCTTCCTCAAATTTGGTACACAGGTTCCCCTTGGGGTCTAGTTGTGCAAGATACCTTTTCTGCTCTGATTCGAACATCCAATATGGCCACCAGGCAACCATCTTGGATTTCCCTATGAAACTTCGTTATCGTGATTTATCAGGAAGTACTGCATGGATCTTTCTCAAATTTGATACACAGGTTCCCCTTAGTGTCTAGTTGTGCAAGATACTTTTGTGTCTGATTCAGAAATCCAATATGGCCACCACGCCGCCATCTTGGATTTCGAGATGAAACATTGTTATCTCGATTTCTCAGGAAGTGCTGCATGGATCTTTCTCAAATTTGGTACAGAGGTTCCCCTTGGGGTCTAGTTGTGCAAGATACAATTTGTGGTCTGATGGAAAAATCCAATATGGCCACCAGGTGGCCATCTTGAATTTGCCAGTGAAATCTTGTCATCATTATTTTTCGTTAACTACTGCATGGATCTTTCTCAAATTTGGTACACAGGTTCCTCTTGGGGGTCTAGTTGTGCAAGATACCTTTTCTTCTCTGATTCGAACATCCAATATGGCCACCAGGCGGCCATCTTGGATTTCCCTATGAAACTTCGTTATCGTGATTTATCAGGAAGAACAGCATGGATCTTTCTCAAATTTGATACGCAGGTTCCCCTTGGGGTCTAGTTGCGCAAGATACAATTTGCAGTCTGATTGAAAAATCCAATATGACCACCAGGCGGCCATCTTGGATTTCCAGATGAAACATTATCGCGATTTCTCAGGAACTACTGCATGGATCGTTCTCAAATTTGGTACAGAGGTTGCCCTTGGGGTCTAGCTGTGCAGGATACCATATATGGTCTGATTGAAAAATCCAATATGACCACCAGGCGGCCATCTTGGATTTCCAGATGAAACATTATCGTGATTTATCAGGAAGTACTGCATGGATCTTTCTCAAATTTGATACACAGGTTCCCCTTAGTGTCTAGTTGTGCAAGATACTTTTGTGGTCTGATTCAGAAATCCAATATGGCCACCAGGCCGCCATCTTGGATTTCGAGATGAAACATTGTTATCTCGATTTCTCAGGAAGTACTGCATGGATCTTTCTCAAATTTGGTACAGAGGTTCCCCTTGGGGTCTAGTTGTGCAAGATATAATTTGTGGTCTGATGGAAAAATCCAATATGGCCACCAGGTGGCCATCTTGAATTTGCCAGTGAAATCTTGTCATCATTATTTTTCGTTAACTACTGCATGGATCTTTCTCAAATTTGGTACACAGGTTCCTCTTGGGGGTCTAGTTGTGCAAGATACCTTTTCTGCTCTGATTCGAACATCCAATGTGGCCACCAGGCGGCCATCTTGGATTTCCCTATGAAACTTCGTTATCGTGATTTATCAGGAAGAACCGCATGGATCTTTCTCAAATTTGATACACAGGTTCCCCTTGGGGTCTAGTTGCGCAAGATGCAATTTGTAGTCTGATTGAAAAATCCAATATGGCCACCAGGCGGCCATCTTGGATTTCCAGATGAAACATTGATATCGTGATTTCTCAGGAACTACTGCATGGATCTTTCTCAAATTTGGTACAGAGGTTGCCCTTGGGGTCTAGTTGTGCAGGATACCATATATGGTCTGATTGAAAAATCCAATATGGCCACCAGGTGGCCATCTTGAATTTCCCCGTGAAATTTTGTTATCGTAAATTCTTAGGATATTACTGCATGGATGTTGATACACAGGTTCCCCTTGTGATCCAGTTGTGCAAGATACCTTTTTTTGGTTCATTTCGAAAATCCAATATTGCCGCATCTTGAATTTCTCATGAAACTTTATCATAAAATCTCAGGAAATAACTGCATGGATCATTTTATAGTGTTCAGGGGGGACAACACAAGTTAGAAATTCATCTATTGCAGTTCTTTAGTAAAAACTTCTCACAGCTACTTTCTCCAGTTACAGACAGATGACCTACAGTGCCGTGGCACTATCTTTTACATCTTCGCAGACAGATGGGGGTATGTCTTGGTTAGGCCATACCTCACCAGAGATTACTTTCATTGGAAAAATGTCCTGTTACATCTCAATGCCATCGTAACAACCCAGTCGCACATATTTCGTACTCGACATGTCTCCCCCTGGTGCATATACCCACAAAATATTGGAATCGTAGGTTAAAAACTGTCCAATGTACTGTCCGGACACGAAGTGGACAGACGGACGAACGACTGCAATCACATAATAAAAATTGGTTCTGGTTATTGCTTATGCAGCTTACTGACAATTATATTTTGGTATAATTGCCTTTATTCCATAACCTCCAATTACAATCATGAATTTGCAGCTTGACCTCCTGTGAAATCGACTATGTTGCCATTTTGTTCAGGGGAGACAACGCAAGTTAGAAAATCATTTATTGCAGTTCTTCAGTAAAAATTTCTCGCAGCCACTTTCTCCAGTTATAGCCAGATGAGCGCTACAGTGCCGTGGCACTATCTTTATGTTTTGTTTTCTCTCAGAAACTAATTAATATGATAGAGAATAATTCCTTTTGGCAAAATAAATTATTACTCTTATACCATTTTAGGCAGGAAAGATGGACACAACGTGTCCGCCATTTTGTATTTTACCATCACCCTTTGCACCCAGGGTTATGCAAATAGTCTCAAAATGAAGCCAATAAGTTTCGGGCCAGGTCAAATAGGGCTGAACATGATAATCTCAACTAAGAAGACCAACCAACCAGTTATGCAAGAATCATCTAATCTGTTAATATCCTCATCAGCTATGTGCGTATTGTGAGTCTACTTTGTGTTTCTTGTATTCTGGTATCTCACATATGTAGATCTATGTATGGTTTCTCGTTTAGCCTCAAAAAGAATCTATACATCTGTTTATCTATCTGTCTATTTATTATTCGATTTTGAAGCAAACTGCAACTCACCTCGTGGATTAAATATCCTCCTCCAAAAGTAATGACGGACACGTATACAAAACTGGTTACAAGCCAAAAAATGACTGAAACGAAAACCAAAGTGTCAGACAATACATCGTAATGCCAAATATTGTACAGCTCTAACATTCCCATGCACATATTAAAGGCAAGTCCTGTCGTATTAAATACACTGAAAGTGTCATCGGCATTCTCAACTATTCGGCACACTGTCTGGTGTCGTCGCCTGAAACATTCTACACTGCGGGAAATTTCGCCTTCAGTTGAAATGGCGGCTCGGAAATCCATATTTAGTATCTCGAATTCCCTGTAAATCACAGCACACATCATGAAGAAAAGGCACAAAGTGAATATCCAGGAAGCTACCACGTACGCCGTCACGAATAAGGAAATAGACTTCACATACACCATGAGCCTATGGCCAGATGGCATAGGGACGACAAAGATATCGAAGCGCGAAGTAGCAAATAACAAGTAACTTACGAATATCATGTTCAGGAGATATACTATCCAACCAATGACGAGACAGATAAGAAATCGACGAGACATGATCTTTGCGTAAGATCTGTCAAAATGTTCGTGAGTCACATCCGCGTTAATGTTACGATTGGTTTTCCTAAGTTCCTGCCATCTCGTGAGAAATTCGCTAAAACGATTCGCATAGCTGCACGTTTTGAAATTCACAGTACAGTTGGCCGCGCTCTCGGCGATCCACAGGTGGACGGTGATTTTCATGAAGAGAGCTGGTCCGAAGGATTCCGTGAAGCTGTAGGCGAGAAAGAAGCGAAAGAAGATCAACCATAGTAACACTAAAATAACGACAGAGTAGGCTTTGCTGATACCAGAGACTCTTTTCTCTATTAAAGTCGTCTTCTTGTTGTTTAAATGTAGGAGTCCAAATAGCGCCATCGTCAGGATTATTGGCTTATAAAGCTGTGATAATGTTTGCTTCAAACAGGTTTCCATTTTATCTGTGTCTGCGTCCTCGTGGCGGATATCTTCCTCGTGGTCCAGGGTATTTAGGTAAGGTTTGGCGGGCGATGAATATGGCATAACTGAGACACTTTTGGCGAACCCGGGCATGGCGAATTCAGTCGTGTTGGACCACAAATGTGTACACAGATACCAAATATATACGTAACACTGGGAACAACTGTCTTCGCAAAGTGCAATAAATTGAGCCGAGGATTAACTTGCATCTCTGGTGGAAACAAGTTATCAAATTTTCAACAGGCAACACACACAACTGTTCGTGTTCTCTTTTTGATTTATACGGATCACCTTCAATAATGTCACGGCATATTTGTTTTCCTATTTGCTAAGAAGTAAGTCTTGTCTATCGATTGATTTCAAGCACATTTCCTCGTAAACTTACGCAATTTACCCTCACTTATAACAATTCCTGTCTATTTACCAAGCGAAACACGACAACCGCTGCAGTATATGCTAACGTAAATGCTAATAGGTTCCTTTGTCCAGACATCGAAGTAATATGGGTACACTGCAAACGTCGTCGCCCAATGAAACGATCTGGCAATTGAATCATTCCACTCGAGTGTAAGTATGTTATAAGTATTGGTTTGTTAGCGATAAAGCAAGATCAATTGCACCATCAATATGTTATTTGTTCTACCCGACTGATTCTTCGAACCCATATACAAGAAATAATCTCCAGCATATTAATTTTATATCCACAATACTCAAATTATTTTCTTGAAAATGTTTTTCGTATTTTCCGTCAAACATTTGAATGCAATACTGCTGAGAGTAACATGTAGTTGGTATTTGAAATATAACCTTCACATGGTATATACCTTTATATTACGTCATTGTTTGGGGATGCGCTAGCAACAAACAACAAAACTAAACGGGCTACGAAAGAAGTGAATTGGAAATCATTTAGATTGAATAGCATGATAATTCGAGCTCGTTAACCGTGTCTGGCCTGGGCTCTTTGGTACCCCACATGACCGTTAACTTGAATTTACTCATGATCTTCAACTGCGGGGGTTATACAAAAGAGCTCAAAATTACCCCAATATGATCAACTACAAAGTCAGGGAGTGTCAGCTCTCATTTTTTGTCGTTTCGGAGATATCGCAGGAAGTTTTGTAGGGGAGCATAATGACCACCCCCGAGGCCTCGTAGGATTACTGTGTAATGTTTACACCCTGTTGACACACCAGTGAAGTTGTACCAGATAACACAGAGAACCCCGTAAAAACATCGTTGTCTTCCGGGAGTTGAATGAGGACCTATTCAATAATTGACGATATATATGTAAGATATTTTTTTGGCTTAATCCAATTAATAACTGAAGCAACTTGACCAGTCCCAAATTCCTTCTAGACCCAAGTATTCCAAATTATGAAGGCGATGGATTTAATCAGTATTAGCTCCAAAACACAATCATAGTACACATTAACATAGATTATAGTATCGTTCAAGAGAGAAGCGGTCAATAGTTTGCAATGCTGCCAACAAGAAATCGTGATGTTGCAAATATTAAAGCCATATCGTTGATCATTAATCTTACATTCATATCATTTTCGTTAAAACCGTCGTTATTCCAGTCACGTCTCGATGGTGGTGTCCATAAGAACACCATGGGGATCTTGAAGTACGGTACTTTGGTTCATACGGCCCCTAGGCCCGGGCGGTATTATAGGCCGTGTCATACCAAAGACTTGAACAATGGAACTTGTGCCCAGCATTAAGACGACAGAACAAGGACTGGTTCGCTCAGTGTCAGTATAATGTGACCGAGCGGAGTATCATGTCTGCCTACGGCATGATGTTTCATGGGACAGCACTATAAAAATGGCAGCATTAGATCCGCTCAGTTACAAGTACATGTAGGTATACTGTATTTACCTTTCGTTGCCGCATTAATATTGTGATTATCCATTGCGGAAATAGAATATTTTTTATTCCTATCGGGCTTGGACGATTTGGGGAAAACATCACTTTTCTGGTACCCCACCTCACTACCATTTTGACTTAACCAATAATTCTCCGTCCTGGGCTTGCCAATAAGCTCGAAATAATCAGCTACAAAATCACAAGTTTTAGCTGAGTGAAAAGTTCTATAATCCACTCCCCCAATCAGGCTAGGTTTAACGAGATAAAGCTGACCGGGACCCTATACTTGGCAACGCTGATTATAAGAGCCTAAGTGATGATACATGAACGGTCAAAAGTACCGAGAACCCCTCAGCCTTGGTGGTATATAAAAAGTGCCCTTATCGACGAACAAGCAGTTGATGATACCAAGCAACTGGTAGCAAAATTGAAATTACAAGCGTCTAGTCCGTCATTCATAGCCCAGCCGTCGTCCATTAGAGAATATCAGCGTCCATAATCCAAAGACCTATTCCATTTTCCATATAACAGTATTAGCACCAAATTCAAAAAGACAATCATAGTATACATAAACATAGGCTTGTTTCCTGCAAGAGAGAAGCGGTCAACAGTTTTCCGGCAAGACATCATGATGTTCCAAAATATCAAATCCGTATCGCTGATCAGTATTCTTAATCCATAATATTCGTTATAGAATCGTCATCTAAAAAATGATGTATCTCAGTCACGCTTTGATTGTGACTGTTCATATGAGTACCATGAGGATCTTGAAGTACATGGGCTCACACGGTCCCTAGCCCCGGGTTAAGCGGAATTAGACACAAGTTACGAAACGTAGCGCCATAGATCTTGCACGCTACGTTCGTATTTTGCTATCAGCATGCGATATGTATCGCCAAATTTGAGAAACTGCGTGTAGGCGCTTGGTGGAATAGCCCTGCTTTTTAAGTTTCTGCACCAATGTTTCGTGACGTTGATTAAAATCGTCACATTTAACACAGGATCTAGCAAATGCTACTAAGCGAAATATGTATACGCCATATGCAGGTCCCACTGGAATATTACTGTCCAGAAAGGGATAGTTTACGATGTCGAAATTGTAATCATCTCTTTTGTCATAAAGTCGGCGAGAGAGAATGCCCGCTTCATTTTTATAGAGATATAGATCTAAATATGATGTGCCTGTAGGGCTATCTGTAGTTTCCTTCAAATCCAGTGAGAGTGGATATATATCCTTCACGGCGTCATTTATATAGCGATTATCCACAGCGAGAAGATCGTCTATATAGTGTTTGGAGAATGAGAAGGAACGGGCTTTGAATAGATCGGTTTTTGAAATGCCCCATCCCTAGGTAACATTTATGAAAGAGTCCTGCACCATGATCACATGCCTAGGCTATATGGTATCAGTTTGCTACTCCTGTATATCCTCGATACAGGGTGGTAATAATAGACAAAGATGGAAATATTACGCACGTAAACACATGATGCCAATACTCCAAAACCAATTTTGGCTGAAGCTCAAGTATGTGTCCAGTGTAATGCCTGTAACAAGTATGTGTCCAGTGTAATGCCTGTAAGACAGGGCATAATCAGCCTTGAGGTGCACTGTAAATCTTGGTGTTTACGATTTGAACACATAACTAAACACTTCACTTTTTGTAAACATCTTGGACCGTTTAGTTTTATGTTTACGTTATAAACATAGCGTTTGGAAATTAAGCAGAAGATTTATACTGGCCTAAACACCTCAAAATATAAAACATGCGGTTTTCAAGTAAACCATGTTGTTCGTTCTGAAAAAAAACTTAAAGCTGCAGTGGGATGAATTTGTAGTAAAATTGGTTTCAATAAAATTAAATAAATAATTAGTGAGTGTACGCCAGTTTTATCACTTTGAATCTTCGCAATAATACTTGAGAAAAAGTATGGCGATGGGCTACATCAAATCCGTCACAGAGGACGGCAAAGTATTATTTGACCTCGTTTTTAAATGCCCCCCCCCACCCTCCCCATATAGTGAAAACAGATACTTGAGTTCTCTCCCACTGGTTGTGGAATTTTTTTCATATTCTACGAAATAAACATAAAGTCTCAAACAATATGTATGACTCAAGCACTTCCCCTCGGGGACTGCTTGGTGGATAGTAAGCATATATCAGTTGATTAAATGATGCAATACCCTCCACTCATGAACAAACTATTAAAGTTAATCGCCCCCTAAACAATTAATGCCCCATCCCTAGGTAAAAAAAATATAAACTATCTCAAAATAACCCCCACGTAGAAGAATAATGATGTGAATTCCCGCCTAAAACTTCAACCATTACATTTCCTCAACCGGTACATATCAGGCTTGGCCTTGTACGGGACTGAAAACGTGTGAATGATCCAGCCCTTGGGGCACAATCTTGTTGTGAATCCCAGATAATCCACAACCATTGCACGAGGTTGGGGTGTGTATGTGTGTTGGTGGAGGTCGGAGTTATTCGATTTTCAGGACAGTGCATGGCCGCTTGAACAAAGAGTAAGTGGCCACAAAAAAATATGAATTGTACATAAATTAGGAAAAAAAAATAACCAGGTCGTCGTCATAATCTAATATGTTTTTGTTGTTGTTGAACGACAGCAAACTCGAATATTAGAAGTTGTAGAATAGTTACAGTAGTTGCGACACCGGTTAAACTAAAATCGGGGAAAGGTAGGGGTAGAGATATTGCAAGATAGATATCTACCGAATAATTGGACAGCTATGGATAAAAATTATCAACCTGTATTCACAGAAAGCAGATTCTTGCGCACGCGCGATAGGGAAAACGGAAACCGCAGAAACAATCTAAAGCTATCGTTTGCCAACGGTGTGCTAATTGTGCTGCATTTAGGCGCGAAACGAAAAACAAGATACAGAACCCGCGAAATATAAACATAATGTTTAGGACGAGTGTAAACAATATGTTCAGTAGGCTTCATTTTCTCAAATATCCGATGTTATTGCAATTTTAGTGATTTTCGGAGACACTCTGATTCTGTATAGAAATTGTGCTGTTAGAATTTATGGTCCTTTCGCCAATACACCTGTATTATTCAATTTGATAGGCTCAAAAGGATTTTTAAAAAAAATCTGGGAAAATATCCGGGTGAGAAAGGATGGTCTTAATTGACGCCCGCATTGTAGTCTTTTGGATCCATAATCATGATATCTACAGGTTAAGCCTTTATGCACATTTTATGTAATTAAAACAAAGAAGTAGACAAAATGACATACACCTTATACTCTTAATCATTGTGTTTATAAATGAGTGATTTAAATGAGCGCGTCGTTTAGTTTCAAAGTATTTGAATAGACGTATCATATAAAATGTATTTTTAATCCACATGATTTTCGTTGTAAAGTCGTTAAATAGATAATGATATAGCTCAGTCTCGCTTTGATAGTGATGTTCACAGCTCAGTCTCGCTTTGATAGTGATGTTCACATGAGCACCATGAGGACCTTGAATTAAAGGCAACAAAGGTATAAAGGTTGTGGGAAAAGATACTGGATTGGTGATAACTCATAAGACCCCATAAGGCAATCTTCTTACCCCATACTGAAAAACATCACAAAAACCAAGATGACCCATGAGATGATTTGTATCTCCGTCACTCTTTTATCGTAGATGTTCCTGTGATCATCTGGAATGGCATGAGCGGTATTTATGCGGTCAGTGTATTTGTCTGTTGTGTCATCTGACTTCTTATCAGTATGCCGGCATCGTTTTTAACAGCCCTTTTAATGTTGCGTTAAGTTAGTTACAATTATCCAGGAGCAAGGATGGAATAGCCTTATCAAGTCATCTGATGGAAAGTGATGAAGTATATGATCGTTCACAGCCAGAAAAAAGGTGATGGCCCATCACCCTTTAATGGTAATCAGACCTGATCATCATCTTTATAAGGCGATGATCTAGAGCCATCCCCTTTAAATGGTGGCGGCCATCACCTTTTAAAGTTGATGATACTGCCTCATCGCCCATAAAACGTGATGACCTAAATTTACAATCATTGCTCATCACTCTTCGGAGGTGTCGGGCATCATTTTTAAATGTGAATATAAAAAGGGATGATGGCTCTAACTTATTACCTGTTCGGGGTGATATTGTTATCACGTGTTTTCTGGTCGCATTAGATAGAAGAAACGGGGAAATATTAGTAGAATAGAAGTTCTTATTCCGATCAAGGCTGTTAGACCCGACGCCGACAAAATTCTTCGTCCTCCACCATCTTAATTACAGTGGCTGACTACAATCAAAATCATTTGTACATGAGACAATTCCTTAGGAACGAAACGTCCACAAGAAGATCTAGAATCCATATACAGATAACAATTAAACGCAACATATACAGGTTATGGAAAAGGATGCTGATGTACTGACAACAAATCGTTTGACTCCACATGAAGTACATGGGTAGATATCGCCCCTAGCCTCGGGTAAGCCGAATTACAGACAAGATACAAAACGTAACATCAAAGATCTTGCACGCTCGTAGTTTGCACCATGCGATATGTATCGCCAAATTTGATAAGCTTGGAGTTGAGACATTTGGCGATATACATGCAACTCTGATTTTCTGCATTAATGTTTTGCTTTACCCAAATAAATATTTGGAACTAGCTCTGTTCTGGATATTTCGTCTAATCTGAATTTGTGGGATTTTCCACCACCTTTATATTTTGCATTTAATCGTTACTTCGTTATGATGAAATCCTGCTGGTGGACCCTCCATCTGTATAAATCATTATGATTAAAATGATGGAGAATGAAGCGCTTGCTCGGCGTCGGGTCTCACAGAGTTGATGTTCTTAACAAGAACTTGCATACTAGTAATATTTTCCCCGTCTGCGCCGTTTCTTCTATATGACAGTTCATCATTTTCCATCAGATTACTTGATAGGGCTATTTCATCATTGCCCTTGAATATTTGTATCTAATACCACAAAAGCCGGTGCTGGGGATCATGTGGCCATACCATTCCGAATGTCCACATGAACATGAACAAGGGAAGGGTGCCTGAGATACAGATCATCAGAGGTATCACCTTTGGTTCTTGTGATGTTTGTAGATATGCAGTGACAGTCAAAATATTGGTCTGTGGGGTCATATGACTTCTTGTCAGTACGCCGTAATATTTTTCTACCACCTTTATATGTTACGTTTAACATAACATCAATTTGAGTCATAGTTAGCTTGTTCCTCTTGGATGCATTTATAATTAGCAGTTATGCATGTACAGATAGCGTGTCGCATTTGTTTGCTGTGTTTTCTATAGGCATAGGAATTACATGCTCTAACTGTAGTGTCTAAACGGTTCGGTGTGCCAGTCATGTTTGTGTGTTAAATTTCAAACTGAAATAACATCCGTCCTTGTTATGAACTATTGATAGGGACAACAAAATGTTGGTGCAAGTAGCTCAACACGCAGTGGTGTAACATGAAACAATGCAAGGGTACATTCGCAGTTCTTCAAACACATCACGCGTTATGAACATTTGACAAATCAGCTTTTGCATAATTTACATTTTCGGCAGGAATAATTTGTTTTCAGACACGATCATAAGGTTTGATGCTAAATACTCAGTTAAACAGACATGCATGATATTCGATGATTTATTATCGATTGGGCCGCTTGTGATTCTGCATACCTAACAGTGTATCATGACATGACAGCTTTCCCCAGTTGGTATATAACATTACTTTCCTGTAATATACAGACATATATTCAATTGGAGGTCCATTTCAAGTTTCCATTTTTTCTTTCTTTACTCTCTTTCAATTTCACTTTGCCACTGGGTGAAAAAATTAAATTCATATTTTTCTTTGCGAGTATAAGTATCAATAAGTAACTTATCAACATCCCGTATTGAAACGACCATCACATGGTACCAGCCCACGGCATTTTAACCAGATGAACCCATAATACCTGTATAAACTCTTTCGGTTAATTCACAGAAGTGATGTTATACTGAAGCGTATTTAATGAGACAGAGCGACCGTAATAACGCATAGCTACCCAGAGTTCACCGGTTATATTATACATCTTTATTGGGGTTAAATGATCAGGATCGGTGAGTGTTTACATTACCTCATACCAAGTCACTTATATACATTATATGTATCTTGTTTTCTTCTAAGGCGAATAGAACACACCTTATTATGTCGAAACTTGAACACGGTGTTAACTTCATCTATGTAGTCCGAGCTTCTTATGACCCTTCATCCACACGTTGGAAAATTCTGACAGATGGTTTGGCTGTAGTCGGAGTTCTCTCCCTCACCAAAAGCGCAGAACCGGAGCGACCACGGTGTCATAATTATTGTTAATAAACACTTAACTCACATACAAATATAAATGAATACTTTCCCTTCATTTTCAGCCCAAATTTAACACGATTCCGTCCATTCTTCAGGTAGAAGTAGAATCGCTACAAAGGATGAAGAATGTGACGGATTTCGATAAATTTGGGTTGACAATCAAGGGAAAATGTTGACTACTAAATATATGTGAGTTAAGGGTTTTAGAATGGTAGAATATTTTTCTATGATGAGGTGGCGCAACCCCGTGGTCGCTCTGATTTTGCTCCTTCAGGGGGAAGAAAAGTCTGACTCCAGTCAGACAATCTGTCAGAAATTATCCTTCGTTTGGCTGAATGGTCATAGAAAGCTCGGACTACATCCTATCAGCCTATCTTACCCTATGAGTTCAGATTAATCTCTACATCTGTAACGTCAATTTGCTATACTTTAATCAAAGTGTATCGTACTGAGAAGTACTGAGACGTGCTGCGAATTACTGAGGTGTCCGCGAAGTGAATAATTAATCGCTATTCTGATCGGTAAAGATTTGAACTGCATTATAATATATTTCAATTATATTATATGGTGGCCAGAGTTAAAGTTTGTCCATTATAATTAATCGTCTACTTTAGTGCTTGTCGAAAATCAGTAGTTAACTCTACATAAATTTTCTTCTTTTTTTCAGCGTGTAGAACAAACTGAACCCTATAGAATGACTACCGTGATATACCTTTGTATTTCTCTCTTTATAAAACTCCATTACAGCTGTTTCATGTACGAGGTCTCAATTTCATAGGGTGACGTCATAATGTATCCATGCTCACTGGTACAAAGGTCGCTGATGCCGTATAAAGAAATAATAAGCGGCCCGAGGGAGTTCCGCTTGTATCCCATGCTCAGTGAAATTGCCGAATGATAAACCACACACACGTCTGTCATCGTACACAGTATTGCTGGCCTTTATGCTGGTGGAACCGAATACATTATGATGTCGCACTGTGTAATTGAGGCCCGGTACATGAAACAACAGTACTGCATTTATATATGGAGAGAATTGCAAAGTTATTTCAAGCGTGACATATTATCAATATCACGGAGAAATGGTGGTCAATGGTGGAGTTCGGTTTGTTCTACATAATGCAAAAAAAAAAATTATGCAGAGTTAACTACTGATTTTGACAGGCTTCAAAGTAGACGACTAACTAAAACGGACAGACTATAGTACGGATTTGGACAGGACCCTGGTCCACAGTTGCCTGGCCTGTGGGATATTGGATGGTCGTTGTCTACGTATAATTTTTTTTCAATAAATTATGAAAATTAATAAATATATATATTTTTTTTAAATCGACGTTTTTTATATATATTTTTCTAAGTGTATTTCTCTTTCATCTTTGGCTCAATTAAAGTCATTCCCTATAATGTCAAGCCGAGTTGCTACAGTTTTTAATTATCTATCATACCCTGCCCTCTATGACATAGAATAAAAGAGAAGTTGGGAATAGAACCGCTCAACACGGTCATTTCAAAACATTCTCAGAAAAGAACGAAAGCCTACATTTCCAAATGCCATCCGTTTATTACTTCCCAAGTAGACCAGCCTTCGGAATATATGCGCTTTGGATATCTAAACCTTCTCTTGAGGAGAGAAATTCATTCTTCGCGCCAAAACACGGCTTTTCAAACTTTTCGCCAGCTCTCCGGCAAAAAACACTTCCGTCAGAATTTAAAGACCGGGCTATACAATATTATCAGCGACGATTGGTCGAAATTATCTCCAAAAGTCAGGGGCAGATAATCCAGTGGGCGGGAGATGACTTTTGTGAATAATTTCGACCAATCGTCGCTGATAATATTGTATAGCCCGGTTCTTAAAATTCTGGCGGAAGTGTTTTTTTCCGGAGTGCTGGCTAAAAGTTTGAAAAGCCGTGTTTTGGCGCGAAGAATGAATTTCTCTCCTCAAGGGAAGGTTTAGATATCCAAAGCGCATATATTCCGAAGGTTGGTCCACTTGGGAAGTAATAAACGGATGGCATTTGGAAAGGTAGGTTGTCGTTCTTTTCTGAGAATGTTTTGAAATGACCGTGTTGAGCGGTTCTATTCCCAACTTCTCTTTTATTCTATGTCATAGAGGGCAGGGTATGGTAGATAATTAAAAACTGTAGTAACTCGGCTTGACATTATAGGGAATGACTTTAATTGAGCCAAAGATGAAAGAGAAATTACAAGCGTCTAGTCCGTCATTCATAATCCAGCCGTCGTCCATTAGAGAATATCCGCGTCCATAATCCAAAGACCTATTCCATTTTCCACATAACAGTATTAGCACCAAATTCAAAAGACAATCATAGTATACATAAACATAGGCTTGTTTCCTGCAAGAGAGAAGCGGTCAACAGTTTTCAATGATGCCGGCAAGACATCATGATGTTCCAAAAATATCAAATCCGTATCGCTGATCAGTATTCTTAATCCATAATACACTTAGAAAAAATATTTTAAAAAAAATCGATTTAAAAAAAATATATATATTTATTAATTTTCATAATTTATTGAAAACATTTATACGTAGACATCGACCATCCAATATCCCACAGGTCAGGCAACTGTGCCCTGGTCAAGACATATACCACTACGATATTGCTGATGGGTTTTCCAATGCTCTTGTCACAGATTCAATGGAAGGTTTGAATCTGCTGAAATGTTTATCGTACGATTTTAAATAATTTTTATCAAACTGAGTAACGAAATGCCCACTTCCTATGTTTCGTTACTGAAAACAATAACAATTCTCTAACACTGTTCATGTATATTGCAGTTAATGTTTGATCATCTCCTGATTGTTAATATCGGTGATTATTGAAACCATAATGTGGTCGTCCGTGAGCTGAAAATGCAACAATTACGTAATATTTTTGGCGATAACCTTTATATCTTAGTTGTCACTCAAGACGACAACTAACGATATGCTTATATTTCTCAGTTTTCCATTACCCGGATTCATTAACCCAATTAATCTAATTAAAATAGTTTAAGTGATGTGTAATTATGTTTTACGGAGGAATCAATAAGTCTATCATGTGATAGCCTTCTTTTTGTCGAAATCCTTCATTTGAGTGCGAAAAGTTGAACCAATACTATTCATGGTAAATTTCAACAAAGGCAGATTATTCCTATAATCAATATTAGTTGTTTGACGCTGTGTTCAGTAACTCATATAATCAGTTTCAGATCTGTTTTGCTGCTTTTAGTAGCAGTTTTCGTTTGTAATTGAAAACAGGTACGTTTCTGAAAATTTTGTTATTTTATTGTTGATAGTATCACAAAAATGTAACGGTAAATATGTCGGAAAAAAGTATTGGTCTTGAAGATTCGAAATATGGCATGGATATTCTGAAGTAGGTAGAGAAAAAAAGCGGTGCATCAGTTTTCTATATGTTGCTCTAAATACTGAGAATTTAATGTTCAAATTGGGGCATCGAATTTTATTCATTGTTGTTCATTTGGAAACACATAAAATGCCACAGAAAAATATCTGGGCCATATTTTGAAATACTGAGGCACAGATATTTTGTTGAATGGTTTTTCTGCTCCGCAAAGTTAACAATTGAATGGAAAATTTGAATCTTATAAAAAAATAGACGTTCGGAAATGGAGCTCATTTTCCATTTTCTACAACCAATAAATTCATATATAATCCCAGAGTAATTTGCTTTCCAATCTTCTCTACTGTGTAGTCATTTTTCTATAAAATTCCTGCTTTTATGCGAGAAGTGGGAAAAGACAATTTTATTTCACATCACATTATTATTTACTAATTTAACATCCAGTTTTGCAAAGAAACCACATAAATACAAAATTCGACAAAAATATGCCGATTTTGGAAATGAAGTCACTGTGACGTCATCATAGAGGCCATCTTGGATATTTTTTTTTTCATCAAATAACACAGAAATCTGAAACGAGAGATTGATGTTATTCTTTTGAGGACAAACAATGGTACATAGTACTGTACACATTGAGTAAGATTTGATAAATGCTCAGATAAAAGTGGTCGTCATATTCGAGATAGCCACCATGTAAGGGTAAAATCAACCTATGGCACAGCACAAGGAGAATGAGTGAATATGAATTACCGTCGCTTTCAACACTATTTCGGCCATATCACGACGTCAGATTCCTATTCTTTCTCACACCCGGAAACCACACGAGAAGGGTCCTATTCCTTTAACACCCGGGACCCTACGGGTGGGGTCCTATTCCTTTTCACACCCGGGAACCCCACGGGTGCCCCAGTTAGTCGCCTCTTACGACAAGCTCTCTGAGGGGCTGAGGCCTATTCTTACCATGACCTGGAACAGATACACTTATAGTACTTGACCCAATTGTTAAATAATGATACTTGTTCACTTAAATTTCTATAGAATTGCCGTCATATTCACTACCTTTTGTGCATATTAGATTCCCCCTTCGACGACGATGTTTAATGGTTTAATGAGCTCTTTGAAATCAGTTAACATTTGGCGATGACGAAACACTCTTAGACTTCACAATTTTGGTGTGGATACAAAAAAGGGTAGCTCGATTATTGACGCGGAAATTCTATTTGTAGACGACGGATTATATTGAACGTCCGGGTCTAATCGTTGTCTGTGTTACTTTTATCTATGTTGCATGTCAATATATTTCCTGGTAACATAGTCATGAACCATTCCAGATGGGAAGACCTTGATATAGAAGATCGGCAATTGTCCATCTTGATACAGACCATTCCTTTAGTGACTCGGAGAGCATGAGATAGATTTATTTTGAGGAGAAAAAAGTGGGACCTACTTCTCAACTGGAGAGAGATAGAGAATTAAGGTTTAATGTCGCGTTCAGCAATATTTCAGCTATATAGCGACGATCAAACATAATTTTAAGTCCTCAAGTCAATAACTTAGTAATCCAACGCATTAAACCATACATTAAAACTTATACAACAAACCGATTTCTCTCAAATAACCCAAGATGCAATCCTCCCTCACACGACTAAAATAATCTTCCAAAGTAGTCGCTTAATAAAAAGCATCTCTCACAATCTTAAAATCTATGCATTCGATAAGAATATGTTTCAAATGGAGATCTTCATGGCATGGAATACACCTTGGGGCTGGATCTTTTTTTAGTAAATGTTCGTGAGTTAATCGTGTATGACCGATTCTACATCGCCTGATCATTACTTCTCAACTGGATAGATACTACTTCATTGATGGTTGCAGATCTGGTAGCATATTCAACAATTCAAAAGACATATCGTAAAACGAATAATTCAGAAGCAGACATTGGACGACATGAGTTTGCCATAACTATGTGTAGTCCAAATTAAGAAAATGGGGCGCGAAACTACTCCGGTCTTCCCACGTACAACTGGCATTATTTCACTTGTTTTATTGAATAGTTTTGAATGGTGATATTCCTGAAGATCGAACATATTCACCTAAATCTATCAAGGAATATCGACTTCATAATAAACAGTGATAATATAGACATCATCAGAGCAGACAGAAGAAAATACTCATGCAAAAATTAAGACACGACAATACAAGTTTGCAACTATGGGTACGCACGTTAATCAACAAGCGTTAATATGGGCATTGGCTGCATTTTCTTGTGCATCGTTCCAAAAAAACCAGCCAAACACTCGTTGCAGAAGACAATAAAAGTTTATAAGTCGACCAATTACGATCTTTTCTAGGACTAAAATGAATTTGAAGAAAATACGACTTACTTTTTCCTTCAAGTTTTCTCGGGGAATGGAAGTTTTTATGTACAGAAATGAGTAAAACGTATCCAAATCTACATTTACTCATCACAGGGACTGCCGATTTGAATTTGCTACAACCCGTTCGTGTGTTGATATCCCGTGACTTCAAATAAGTGGGAATGAAAAAGAAAAGACTGGTGTTTCCTATCGAAGCCGCAGAAGCACGTTATGGAATGCCATGCCTGGTAGGCTGGACTTTCTTGCATAGATCGGATTTCACCCACGAACTAAGACTGTACGTCGAGATGACCCCAATATGCTGCAAACACTAGTATTATACCCATTATCCATTCACTCGCTCGATGTATGTATTATGATAATGGAGAATCTCAGTCTGATCGCGTGCAGGGGTAACGCCTTCTACTAAAGCGATTCTCTGGTCTATACGTTTATTCGCATTGATTGCTTGTGATCTAGCGTCTGACGTGATAGCGTCTCTCCTACTCTTAGACCTATCAATGCATCGGTTCGCTGTTAAACAAATGATACTTTTTTTGGTGATGATCGAAAGCACACACGGACATGGCTCAGGTAAATGAATCAGACGCAACCGCTGAACGGAATTCATAGCGAATTAGGGACAGCGTAACAGCTGTGGGTGTTATGATATGTGGTTATAACGCTATACTGATAAGTCATTTTCGCTGTGAATATCAGTCGTTTTATGCTGAGGGGTCCATGATAGTACAGCAAATATCAGTCGAGGCGGACAGAAGGAAAACATGGAAATGTTCACGAAACAGACGTCATTTTGGATTTGTAAGCTATTAGTATTGACAATGACTTTGTTCGATTTACTACATTTGACACACAAACAGCGGGCTTCGAAAAAATGTGTCTCAGGCTTGAACAAAACCTACTCAACGGTTATCTTACTATTACTTTGGTTAAACTTCCTTCGATTATTCTATATTTACTGTCTAAAAGAACCCTTCGGACCCTTCCTGTTGTGGAAAATACTCAACCATGCCTGGTATCTCATGTGTGAGGTCAGCCGTACAGTGTGTTTCAGTGCTTGTCACGATGACAACCGTTTTACAAAATTTCTCACGAGATGGACAGAACTTATGAGAACCAATCGAGACATTAACTCGGATGTTGCCAAAGAACATTTGGGAACAGCTTATATGAAGTATATGTCTCGCCGAGTGTTCGGCTGCCTCTTTATTGGTTGGATTGCATTTCTCCTGAGCCTGGTTTTCTTCGGATATCTGTTATTCAACACTTCTTTGCTTGACGTCAACATATACCCGATGCCGCTCGATCACACATACACTTTTCTTGTAAAGTGTATCATTTTCATCCTTGAGGTGTATTCATCGGCCTCTGGGATATTCACACTCTGTCTTTTCTTCATGATGTGTTCCGTTATTTACCGTGAATTCGAAATTTTCGATCAAGATTTCCGAGCCGCCATTTCGGCTGACTGCGAAATTCTCTGTGGGATTGAAACCTTCCGGCAACGACACCAGAAAATTTGCCGAATCGTGGAGACTGCGAACGACACACTTCAGACGTTCAACATTTCTGGCATTGGGTTGTGCATGTGTATTGGGATGTTGGTGTTGTACAACGTCGTATGGCAAGACGACAGATGTTTTGATCCGGTGGTGGTTGCGACGTATATATTTTGGTTAGTAACCGTCTTCGTGAACTTGTGCGTCATCGTTTTTGCTGGTGGATACTTGAACCACATGGTGAGTTGTAAATAATAATAATAATAATACAATTTGCACTCAATTCGGGGAACCTATTTCACTCATTTGCGGAAAATCTATATCTCAAGGCCAACGAGAAGAAAATATTAGAGTGGCCATTGTAGATATCATTTTATATAATACAGTACGTCATCATCTTCCAAGATTTTTTCTTTCAAGTAAGTATGGGGACTCTTTACTCATCTGTTCAATGGCCATAATCATATAGTACAAGGCCAGTGTTTATCTTATTATTGAATAACTTAGTTCAGTTTTTGGCAATTGCATTTTTCAGGCGCATGCTCCACTTAAAGCTATCTATGATATTAAGGTTGACCGGACTTCACCAGAATGTTCTCTACAGGTAATATTGATTTGATTCGTGCGAATAAGAAAATGAGACAAGATACTGTCCGAGATGTTCGCCAAATCAAAGTATATTATTATAATATTATACACGAGACATTTTCATAAAATTCTTTGTTTTTTTTTAAGTTGCCCTTTTCTCCAAAGTTGTTCATGTACCACTGTTTTGAAAATTTGGGGCATTCGGAAAGATCAGAATAGCACCTCAACAACACAGATTTATGTGGTAGGACAACTCGTGCAATATCGAGAAGAAAATTATATGAGCTATTATTCTTTCGGGTGTGCGTGGACGGGTTGCAGTATGTCATGCATTGTATGTTGAGAAGGAATCAAGAGTCAGTTCGGTTTTGTTGCATTGATGCTGTGATTTCTTGCTCTTTTCAGATGAACATGCTTCTCAACAAATTGACCGGGGAATCTATCGGACTGACGGCTATGGATTTGTTCGTTATCGACAAACCAACTTTTCTAACGGTGAGTGATATATTGAGTGATAACTCGTAAAATAAGATTTTGAGCAAGTTTGTGACATTCACATCCGAAGTGTATCGTCAAGAACAACATTCACGGCTTTTAATAGAAACACCAGTATACCACGAAATATCTTACGCTTTAAGGCACTCAATTGGCCGATTCATATAAAATAGAATCCGGTGTTTGCGTTGGTCAGTAGAGAAAATCGGAAGACCACCCAGCCAATCAGAGAGTCAATGTAACTGTCCATTAGTAAACCGGATCATCAGAAATGCTCTTTTCTTTTCCTGAAATTCAAACATAATAATGAAAAAAAACAGACGCGAGGAGCCATGAATAGTCGTTGTGAAAGTGAGATAAAATGGGAAACGATTATTACATAGTTGTGCTCTCAATAGTTTTTTGTACAGACGTGATCCACTCAGAATTTGACACAAAATCTTGGGAAAAAATATTGGGTCGGTTGATCCATTCAATCAGGCAGTGTATTCCCTTGTTCCAAGATTGAATAATACAAGACCCTGACGCAGAAAACAAATATAAGCTTTGAAAGCTACTGGTATAAACTGAAACTTTTTATTGCATACCTAATGGAACAACGGCTGTTTTATATTGAATTCATTCTGATTATGGCTGATCTTCCTTTGTTTACAGAAAAAAATAAAATCAGATATTTTGCACGAACACTCTGTTTCATCTGGTCGGTGAGATAGCTTGTATAAGCTACTGCTTTATATATAGCTATTGTACCGACGTAAAATAAAGCTTGTTGAATCTTGAACCGTCATGGCCCTATTATTCGAGAATCACGCGACCCATTGTCTCTCAATTATTTTGAGAAATTGGTGTTGTACTTATGCAAATCGAACGATTAATTTGGTAGCCAATATGTTATATTTGGCATTACCATAACTAACGGGGACCTCATCATCGCCTTAAAGTACACATCCTTTAGCATTTCAGTCACGATAGCCCTACCCGATTTTGCTTTTGACTAATGTTGGGGAATATTTCTCTTCGAGGGGTTCCAGTCGGTTTGGCCCGATCGTTGGGGCCGAACTCCGCCTGATTAAAAGACAGAACACAGCCGGACGAGGGGATGCCGATGGACCCTTCCGACCCCCCTTCCGACTCCCCTCCCCATGCGTACGGGCCTGTTATCTCTTTGTTTAAGATTGCTAGAGCCAATATTATTTGTATCTTTGTTATAGATTGCGGGAGTCTTCATCACCTACTTCATAGTTCTCATCCAGTTTCAACAGTCGAGTTCGTCTACAGACGTTTCATCAGCATGCAACTGTACAGAAATTCTGCTCAACACCACCCTGTAGTGTTTCGCCATGCTGTGAGACAGTTTAGGGAGTCTACGATACCAGTTTATAAGACGCTAGAATAGTGATACACGATCGCGTTTTCTGTTTCGATATCACCCTAGTCATTATCGGTATCGTCATGCTCGTGATCCATGATGATCGGGACTACTTTCACAAGAGCATGAACAATTCCTGGGTTTGTCGAACACATGAAGTTTAATTGCAGGCACACTCTTTTTTGTCTAGATCAATAGAAATGAATTGATACTTGTGATATCATACACATATATGATGAATCTATTCTTAGTCTGAGGTTGGTATTGGTGGCAGTCAGTCTGAGCCTTTATTAACTAAAGGTGGGCCGTAGCTGGTGTACCACGCCAGATAGGTTACGGCAAAATCACAGAACATTTCATCACAAGCGATAATTAATATTAATTAATTTAGTTAATATTAACATTGATGTACACTTTTCAACAAAAACTGTCTAGCCGAATATGATGCCATTAGTTTTATTTCATGACTCAGATTGACTACTGGAAACAAAATTGTGATGTCGATTACGAATGAACAATATCTACAGACCTATCCCCATCTTCATTTTATCCAGCCAATTTCTACGTTCCCACTTCGAACCTGCCTTGATTTATCTGACCCCCTTCAGTTTTCAAAATCCGAGGTGTAAAGTTCACCTTCGAACGTTCGACGAACCAATCAGAACCTACACACCGATTGCGAGTAGGATGACATCATCCTCTATTAGCGGCGCCTTTCCTCTTAATATGGTATTTGTATTAGCCCACTATATAGGTCAGACAATCAATAACGTTCTTCTACGAACCATTTCGAAGTTTAAATGTTTTCGAGGTCAGTGACGTCTCGTATCTATTTATAAGTTCTTTGAACGTCGAAGGGAGCCAGATATACCCGGGGAAGTTCGAAGCGGGAACGTAAAAATTGGCTTGATAAAATGAAGGTACCCTATCCCTGGCTCTAGCAAAATGTTGAGTGACAGGAACGAAGGCATGGGAATTTGGCCTCTGTGGCTCGCAATGTTTTTAGTCAGTATGTTTAAATGTTGAAAATATTACTCGCTGATCAATTTCCCCTCTTCACGCTTTGTCTGTGTTCGTCTTCAGGGAATGGATAATCGATTCTGTGAATTCCAATTGCACACTCACCATCTGCCCATGGGTTATCTTTAAAGTCGTCCCTATTTGCCCGTGATGTCGGCTTGATCATTGCGTCACAGAAAGCACATACAGATTCTATCACATAAACAATCATGATTATACAACAGTCGTTGTCGTCAAATGGACGCCAAGTCAATATTTTTTTCAGGACAAACTGTAAATCCGACCCATTTCGTTCCTCCAAGAAGCTTTGTCTCGTCAACTCGCTGCTGAACTTTCCTTGGTAAAAACCGATCCACTCAAAGCCCGTTCCTTCTCATTCACCAAACGCTATATAGACGATCTTCTCGCTGTGGATAATCGCTATATAAATGACGCAGTGAAGGATATATATCCACCTTCACTGGATTTGAAGGAAACTACAGATAGCCCTACAGGCACATCATATTTAGATCTATATCTCTACAAAAATGAAGCGGACATTCTCTCTCGTCGACTTTATGACAAAGAGATGATTACAATTTCGACATCGTAAACTATCCCTTTCTGGACAGTAATATTCCAGTGGGACCTGCATATGGCGTATACATATCTCGCTTAGTAGCATTTGCTAGATCCTGTGTTAAATGTGACGATTTTAATCAACGTCACAAAACATTGTTGCAGAAACTTATAAACAGGGCTATTCCACCAAACGCCTCCACTCAAAGTTTCTCAAATTTGGCGATACATATCGCATGCTGATAGCAAAATACGAACGTAGCGTGCAAGATCTATGGCGCTACGTTTCGTAACATGTGTCTAATTCCGCTTAACCCGGGGCTAGGGGCCGTATGGGCCCATGTACTTCAAGATCTTCATGGTACTCATATGAACAGTCACAATCAAAGCGTGACTGAGGTACATCATTTTTAGATGACGACTCTATAACGAATATTATGGATTAAGAATACTGATCAGCGATACGGATTTGATATTTTGGAACATCATGATGTCTTGCCGGCATCATTGAAAACTGTTGACCGCTTCTCTCTTGCAGGAAACATGTTTATGTATACTTTTGTCTTTTTGAATTTGGTGCTAATACTGTTATATGGAAATGGAATAGGTCTTTGGATTATGGACGCGGATATTCTCTAATGGACGACGGCTGGATTATGAATGACGGACTAGACGCTTGTAATTTCAACATCTTCCTCTCAGCCAGGCTGGGTTACGGCAAAATGACAGAACTTTTCACCACATAAGACAATTAATATGAACTAATTTAGTTAATATTAACATTGATGTACAAATTTCAATTAATATGAATTTAGTTAATATTAACATTAATGTACAAATTTCAACAAAAACAGTCTAGCCGAATATGACGCCATTCGTTTTATTTCATGACTCAGATTGACTACTCGAAACAAAACTGCGATGTCGAATACGAATGAACAATATATACAGCCCTATCCCCATCTTCATTTTGTCCAGCCAATATCTACGTTCCCACTTCGAACCTGCCTCGATTTATCTGACCCCCCTTCAGTGTTAAAACCCGAGGTGTAAATTTCACCTACGAACGTTCGACGAACCAATCAGAACCTACACACCGATATGATGACATCATCCTCTATTAGCGGCGCCGTTCCTCCTAATATGGCATTTGTATTAGCCCACAATATAGGTCATCCAATCAATAACGCTCTTCTACGACCAATTTCGAAGTTCAAATGTTTTCGAGGTCAGTGACGTCTCGTGTCTATTTATAAGTTCTTTGAACATCGAAGGGCGCCAAATATACCAGGGAAAGTTCGAAGTGAGAACGTAGAAATTGGCTTGATAAAGTGTGCCTATTCATGCAATTATGTCAACTGAGCCTCATCACGTGACGCACACAAAGTGGGTCATAAGACATGTCACGGAATTGAAATCACCTGTTCAGTGAACACAAATATCTTTACAGTTTGGTACAGATCTATACGGCTATCAAGACTCCGGGAACTCAAGCTGATACAAAGTGCGGGAACAAAACTGATAATATATATGGAGTAAACTATATGTTACAATAATATTAATCTTCGGCTTTCACTCTTTGCAATGTTTTTATCCCCTTCGGCGACATAGATTTTTGGACTATTGTAAGAGAAATAGGTCCCCCTTCGATATTGCCACATATAAATAAGAAAAAGGCGGTATACAAAAGGGAGAAGCCTGTATAATGTTGATTTGTCCTAGCAGATAATGAAGCAATTGTGAAACATGTAGTATGTACGAAGTATTTGGACAGACTCATGGCGCTTACTTATAATGCTATTGTAGCTTACTTTGGAGTGAGATAGATAGACAGAATTAAGGTTCGATGAAAAAATCTCTTACAATCTTAAAATCTATAAGTCTTTCAGGCTATGTTAGACACTGTGAGATATTCGTGTCTTGGGGTTGGTTTTTTTGTTTTAGTAAATGGTTTTGAGTTAATTGTGTATGGCCGATTCTACAGCATCTGATCATGGCTTAATTGAAGCGTTTCTGGCTACTCAGATGAGTATAGCCTACAATTTTTCTTGAACTCGTGAAGTTTGTTATTATCCTCAGTATCCCATAAAGATTGAAACAACTTTCTCACATAAGCACAGATAGAGTCTTAATACTTTGGAGTGTGCCCATATACGACATGCTATCCAAACCAAACTACAGGATGCAAGAAACCATACTGTATAACATACAAAGTCCTCCACAAAATTCCACTGTGTCTGATGCGATTTTACAATTATTGGCATCCAGTCAAATGGCGTTTGCCCATAACAGACTCTAAATGAGCATGTGCTTTCAAAAGTTTTTTCTTGACCGTATCAGCGAATCGCACACATTTTTGTCAAAATTGTAATAAATTGGGAATATTTTATATACCATCAACATTCGTTTATTCTTAGGATTGTTTTCATCAGGCGTTGTTGTTCATTTGGCGGAGGATTCAAACTATACTACCCTTTGTCATACATTGCTAATTCATATGGTTAAACAATGTCTAAATATTCCTCCTTGTTATTCCTATACCTGATGCGAGAGGGCATATTAAAAGAACAAGACTTTCTGCGGATCATTTATTAACGGTGTTCAACCTTACTTTGGTTAGTGATGCTGAATGATGCAGATAGATAAATTTAAAATGGCGCCTGAATGGATTACTAGAAGTTTTCCTTTAGGATGCTTTCCGGGTTTTTTTTCTTTTCTCGTATTTCTTCAAGCCAATCTATTTTTCTTGAAATAACAAAACTATTGCGTATTTTCAGAGACAAAATTTTATGTTTAAGACAATGTTCTACAAATGTTTTGTCTGCAAAAATGACGTTACTGTAACGCCACCAAATCATATGTTCATATCTTCTGGTGGATCTTGCGCCATATATAGCATCATTAGCCCAGTTCTATCCCGTTGGGTTAATGGACCAAGCGGCCACATCAGATAAATACTTCCTAATTTATTTGGCATTTTTCGAATGACATAAATAAAAAATCGGGAAATCTGACTGACCTCACCAAATCGACCATCTTGTTATTCAACATTTACTGGTAGACATTTACCCCAATATATATTGTGGGAAAATTCAGCACCTAGCCCAAGGAGTAAGAAAATAACACTTAGGTAGCTGAGGAGGAGGTTGCGCCCCAGGACTGTGTAGGCCTCACGTTGCTCAGTCCAGGTAGGTTAATGAACAAAGGTCGATGTTGCATTTTTTATGCAAAACGAGATCACCAAATAATGATTCTGTCCGTTTGGATTTACGGTGACAGTTTTCTGTTTTGCAGACTCATGCAGAGTATCTGCCACTGTCCGTTAAGGGTCACATTGCATTGATCGGGAAATTTCTGATCGTAATGTCAATCGTAACGTCGATCGTAACGTCCCGGCTTTCGAGATGGACATGTAATTGATCGGTAATCTCGAAATTAGTGCCTGTTTCTATATATCCGTGTTGTTTGTTGTCCTTAATTTGGCCATTTCGTAGATTCACAGGCCATCAGGGCGTTGTGCGGATACCATATTTTGGAATATTAGAAAAACAAAATAGAAATGATGAAAACGTATTATTTATCCTTTCTGAATACACATATGCATATATATATATATGTAGAGAGAGAAAAAAACACTACACATAATGTAGAGTATGAGCTAAAACTGTATTTTACACGTTTGTAGTATTGATACAATATGAATGTGCAAAATTTATATATACAAACAGATGCATGTCCGTTGGACAACTCTAAACAAGTTTTTACAAGGCTACAGGGGATCTCGAAAAAGTTACAATGATTACAATATGTAATTACAATAGGCTTTTTGTTCGTCATAATCGTTGAGCGGTATAATCTTCAACGGCTTCTTTACCTGTTCAGACAAACCGCTCAATGCTATAAAATTACGTCTGCTCCCACTTCAAAAACTTGACTGATACTGATGTTAATTAACTAGTCTGTTATAACAATTCTAGTATAACAATTCAACAGTTTAATTCACATCGGAATTTGCTAATAAAGTATTGTTCCACCGTCTATCGCCTGATGTCTTCTGTTTACATTTTGTAAAAGGGGAAAATACTGAATTTAGTTTCAAAATGACCAGCACAATCGGCTATGTGTTTACTGACTTTTAGGTGTCTTAATGCAGGCGTATTAATTTGTTGACGATGGACCGTAAATCTATTTCTAAGCAAATCCCCAGTTTCACCGATATACGTTTTGTCACATCCATTGCAAGAAATGACATACAACAAATTTTGCGAGCTGCAGTTCATGTCACTGTTAACTTTGAAGTTAGTACCAGTGTGACGAAACAAAAACGACTGTCATACTTGTATATTTGTGCAACATTTACATCTGTTGTTTCCACATCTTCACACAGAAAAGGCATTACTTTTTTATGTGAACTTAGCCGAGGTGAGTAATTGTTTAAGGTTTGGTGCCTGTCGCTTTCCATTCATTACTTTAATCCCACCAAAACACTTTTCAGTCGTTCATTCGATTCGAGCACCTTGACCCGGTCCTTAATTATTGGGAAAAAGTTATCATTATTTGGATTATAAGTGTTGATGAAAGTAAGCAATCCTTGGCTAGGTGGTTCCTTGGTAGATTTTCTCAATTCATTAATATTAATACCAAGCGCTTTCTTGATTCCCACATTAATAACACCTTCTGGGTAATTTCTATCTGTCAAGAAAATCTTGAGTTCACCTAACCGTTTGGCACGCAGATCAGCGTCAGTAACAATGATACAAATTCTCCTCGCAAGTGTGAAAGGAACCTGATTTTTGTATGTCGAGGGTGATACGAATTATATGACAGGTACTGTTTGGTGTCAGTTGCCCTATAGAAAATATCTGTGATTATTTTGTTGTCTTCTCGCTTTTGCAAAATATCTAGAAAGGAAATTTCTGACACACTACTCTCCAAAGTAATTTAATATTTGGATCAAGCTCATTCAAAAGATTGTTAAATTCATCCAAGCGGCCAAAATTGGAGTTCTAGATTATGAAGCAATCGTCCAGAAATCGTTTGAACGAACCTTCAATCTTTTCTTTGGCATCACTACCGAAATGGTTTTAAACTTTACCAAAGAGCTGTTTTTCGAGGTATCCCGAAACTAAGGTCGCATAGATTGGTGCGAACTTTGTTCCCATCGCCGTGCTCAAAGTTTGGCGGTAATTTTTGTCCCCAAATTTAATTGAATTATTTTCGAGAATCAGTTTGATTGCAGATAAAATAAATTCTTTTGTGAAACGGTCGTCATTTTGTATCGCATAATTGTCTAACAAGTAACGAATCGCTTTTAAGCCTAGCTCATGCGATATACTACCATACAAGTTTGTCACATTAAAAGTGCAAAATACTTCGTCTTGTGAAATATCTGTCGGAATGTGGCTAAGAAAATCTATATCGTTCCTGATATATGAGGAAACATATTGAATGTATGGTTTTAGTAAAATGTCAATCAGTTTACTGAGTCTGTGTGTAGGACAAATTGGACCAGCAATAATAGGTATGAATGTAAGATCCTCTGTTGAAAGTGTTCGAACATACTCACATGTTTGCTCTTTAACGGCATTAATAATAGTGTGAGACTTATGGACTTTGGGTAAACCATACAGTTGACTTGTTTTTTATTCAAACTTAGTCAAAAATGTCTTTTCCTTCTCAATTAAATCTGAACCGTGCTGAGTTATTAACTTACTGATTTGGGACATTGTTGCTTTATCCACAGTGTCTGGTAAATTCTCATAACTGCGTTCATCATTCACAATCTCTATCATGTTTATCTCATTATAGGAACGATCCATAATTATTACAGATGATCCCTTATCAGCTTCCCTGAAAACAATGTTTTTGTTGTCCCGGAGTCTTTTCAGAGAAGCCTTTTCTTCCTTATTCAGATTGGATCTTATTTTCTGTCTGCACTGTCTTCCTATTGGTTGGTGGTTGAGAAAATCAATGAAGATATCCAAGTCTACATATATACCGAATGATCTCTGATCAACTCCCTAATTGATTGTATACCTGACTAGTATCCATCGCGGAATCAATGTAAAATGGTGTCGAATCAACTGAATATAATTCGAATAATGATATGGAAGCATGCCTTGAATATTGTTAGGTGAGTGAAGTTGGACTTCAGTTAACAGTTCACAGTTCACAATTCGAGATGGACCAGTCATTATTTGGCGAAGATATACAAATTCATCTACAACTAATTAACTATTAGGCCTAGAGTGTTCATACTTGGTACAATTAGAAAACTCGTCAAGGCCGACATTTTGATCTGAAAAATTTCCACTTCCGATTCACAGGGGCGTCGCCAGGAACTGAAGTTTGAACGCTTTATTAACTAACGTGGGCACTTGCAGGAACGCTATTTAACGGCTCCATAGCATGAGGAAACCCAGAGTAGACAGCAGGTGTTTATACTGGGTAGAATTACAGTACTCGTCAAGGCCGACATTTTGATGTGAAAAAATTCCACTTCCGGTGATCAGGGGCGACGCCAGGAACAGAAGTTTTAACTGTTAACTGGACCCCGCGAACTGTTAACTGGCTCCACACTTTAGCAACCAAAACCATTGGATCTAGAGTATTTGACTTAGTACAATTACGGTGACCTCGTCCAAGGGCCCGACAGTACGTTGAACCACTTCCGGTGATCAGGGGCGGCACACGCCAGGAACTGAAGTTTTGAACTGTTAACTGCTCATAGCTCCCGAAAGAAACTATTAGGCCTAGAGTGTTCATACTTGGTACAATTAGAAAACTCGTCAAGGCCGACATTTTGATCTGAAAAATTTCCACTTCCGATTCACAGGGGCGTCGCCAGGAACTGAAGTTTGAACTGTTAACTGGGCGCCGCGAACTGTTAACTGGCTCCATAGCGCCAAAACCATTAGACCTAGAGTGTTCATACTTGGTAGAATTACAGTACTCGTCAAGGCCGACATTTTGATGTGAAAAAATTCCACTTCCGGTGATCAGGAGCGACGCCAGGAACAGAAGTTTGAACTGTTAACTGGACCCCGCGAACTGTTAACTGGCTCCATAGCGCCAAAACCATTAGCCCTAGAGTGTTTAAACTTAGTACAATTACAGTACTCGTCAAGGCCGACATTTTGATGTGAAAAATTTCCACTTCCGGTGATCAGGGGCGACGCCAGGAACTGAAGTTTGAACTGTTAACTGGCTCATAGCTCCGAAACTATTAGGCCTAGAGTGTTCATACTTGGTACAATTAGAGAACTCGTCAAGGCCGACATTTTGATCTGAAAAATTTCCACTTCCGATTCACAGGGGCGTCGCCAGGAACTGAAGTTTGAACTGTTAACTGGGCGCCGCGAACTGTTAACTGGCTCCATAGCGCCAAAACCATTAGACCTAGAGTGTTTATACTTGGTAGAATTACAGTACTCGTCAAGGCCGACATTTTGATGTGAAAAATTTCCACTTCCGGTGATCAGGGGCGACGCCAGGAACTGAAGTTTGAACTGTTAACTGGCTCATAGCTCCGAAACTATTAGGCCTAGAGTGTTCATACTTGGTACAATTAGAGAACTCGTCAAGGCCGACATTTTGATCTGAAAAATTTCCACTTCCGATTCACAGGGGCGTCGCCAGGAACTGAAGTTTGAACTGTTAACTGGGCGCCGCGAACTGTTAACTGGCTCCATAGCGCCAAAACCATTAGACCTAGAGTGTTCATACTTGGTAGAATTACAGTACTCGTCAAGGCCGACATTTTGATGTGAAAAAATTCCACTTCCGGTGATCAGGGGCGACGCCAGGAACAGAAGTTTGAACTGTTAACTGGACCCCGCGAACTGTTAACTGGCTCTATAGCGCCAAAACCATTAGCCCTAGGGTGTTTAAACATAGTACAATTACAGTACTCGTCAAGCCCGACATTTTGATGTGAAAAATTTCCACTTCCGGTGATCAGGGGCGACGCCAGGAACTGAAGTTTGAACTGTTAACTGGCTCATAGCTCCGAAACTATTAGGCCTAGAGTATTCATACTTGGTACAATTAGAGAACTCGCCAAGGCCGACATTTTGATCTGAAAAATTTCCACTTCCGATTCACAGGGGCGTCGCCAGGAACTGAAGTTTGAACTGTTAACTGGGCGCCGCGAACTGTTAACTGGCTCCATAGCGCCAAAACCATTAGACCTAGAGTGTTTATACTTGGTAGAATTACAGTACTCGTCAAGGCCGACATTTTGATGTGAAAAAATTCCACTTCCGGTGATCAGGGGCGACGCCAGGAACAGAAGTTTGAACTGTTAACTGGACCCCGCGAACTGTTAACTGGCTCCATAGCGCCAAAACCATTAGCCCTAGAGTGTTTAAACTTAGTACAATTACAGTACTCGTCAAGCCCGACATTTTGATGTGAAAAATTTCCACTTCCGGTGATCAGGGGCGACGCCAGGAACTGAAGTTTAAACTGTTAACTGGCTCATAGCTCCGAAACTATTAGGCCTAGAGTGTTCATACTTGGTACAATTAGAGAACTCGTCAAGGCCGACATTTTGATCTGAAAAATTTCCACTTCCGATTCACAGGGGCGTCGCCAGGAACTGAAGTTTGAACTGTTAACTGGGCGCCGCGAACTGTTAACTGGCTCCATAGCGCCAAAACCATTAGACCTAGAGTGTTCATACTTGGTAGAATTACAGTACTCGTCAAGGCCGACATTTTGATGTGAAAAAATTCCGCTTCCGGTGATCAGGGGCGACGCCAGGAACAGAAGTTTGAACTGTTAACTGGACCCCGCGAACTGTTAACTGGCTCCATAGCGCCAAAACCATTAGCCCTAGAGTGTTTAAACTTAGTACAATTACAGTACTCGTCAAGCCCAACATTTTGATGTGAAAAATTTCCACTTCTGGTGATCAGGGGCGACGCCAGGAACTGAAGTTTGAACTGTTAACTGGCTCATAGCTCCGAAACTATTAGGCCTAGAGTGTTCATACTTGGTACAATTAGAGAACTCGTCAAGGCCGACATTTTAATCTGAAAATTTCCACTTCCGATTCACAGGGACGTCGCCAGGAACTGAAGTTTGAACTGTTAACTGGGCGCCGCGAACTGTTAACTGGCTCCATAGCGCCAAAACCATTAGACCTAGAGTGTTTATACTTGGTAGAATTGCAGTACTCGTCAAGGCCGACATTTTGATTTGAAAAAATTCCACTTCCGGTGATCAGGAGCGACGCCAGGAACAGAAGTTTGAACTGTTAACTGGACCCCGCGAACTGTTAACTGGCTCCATAGCGCCAAAACCATTAGTCCTAGAGTGTTTAAACTTAGTACAGTTACAGTACTCGTCAAGGCCGACATTTTGATGTGAAAAATTTCCACTTCCGGTGATCAGGGGCGACGCCAGGAATTGAAGTTTGAACTGTTAACTGGCTCATAGCTCCGAAACTATTAGGCCTAGAGTGTTCATACTTGGTACAATTAGAGAACTCGTCAAGGCCGACATTTTGATCTGAAAAATTTCCACTTCCGATTCACAGGGGCGTCGCCAGGAACTGAAGTTTGAACTGTTAACTGGGCGCCTCGAACTGTTAACTGGCTCATAGCGCCAAAACCATTAGACCTAGAGTGTTCATACTTGGTAGAATTACAGTACTCGTCAAGGCCGACATTTTGATGTGAAAAAATTCCACTTCCGGTGATCAGGGGCGACGCCAGGAACAGAAGTTTGAACTGTTAACTGGACCCCACGAACTGT
>JAVTVY010005591.1:0-38960 GCA_036873755.1 Hanleya hanleyi | reverse complement strand
GGTTAGATGCTATAATGAAAGACTTATTTCCACCACCTCAACCCCGGAACTACCCTCCACCAACCACACCTCATTGTGAAGACCCCCCAGAAACATCGCAGCTTAGTAACTTCTTCGCCCTAGCAGCCACACCGGATGTTACCCCAGACGAATACCAATGTTTTGACGACATAGACCAGATGTTAGAAACGATGTTGAAACCACAAAGCCCTCAAGCTAAAGAAAAAGATGGAACCCATACAGATGGAACCGCTACAGATGGAACCGATACAGATGGAACCCATACAGATGGAACCGATACAGAAGGACAAGATGCGGAGGAGAAGACTACAGTACTCCAAAAAAAGAAAGACTCAAGAAAAAGAGACGAAAGACTTAAGAACAAGAAGGAAGAGGACAGACGCGAGACAAAACAGGAAAGATGTCAGAATCAATAGGAATCGGCAACAGGAGAGAAAAAACAGGAAGGATGTCAGAACAAAGAGGATAAGAGAGAATACCAGGAAAATAAGCCAAAAAGAAAATCAAGACGAGATGCACTACGTTTGGGCAATAGCAACAACAACACTGGGGTGCAACACAGAACGTCAAGTAGCCTTATATTTATCCTGCGTGGAATGCACTAACCAATTTGCGAAATATGCTATTCACCCCTGCGGTCACCAAGCCTTATGCGAAACTTGTATTCATCGATACGCGCAAATACCAACGTGTGCCCAGGCTAATAAACCCCGAGTGTGTCAATTGATACCTTTGACATGTCCCGTGTGTACTGACAGAAGACAACGTCAACAGGCCCTGTCAACGATGTAATGGCTTATTACATATCTAAAAAGGTTTTTTTTAAAACCATCTTATTTTTCCGGAAGGGGAAACTTCTATCAAAAAGCACATTAACACCAGATTCCCACACACACATATATATCCTGTACTGGTTCAAATAAATTGTCAGTCCCGTTATCATTCGGGCTGTTATAACTTCCTATCAAAATAAAAAATAAATTTCAGTCCGTTATTCGGGCTGTATTATTATTAATTAATTAATTACTGGGAGAGAGAAAAAATTAAACCTGTGTTTATAAGAGAGAGATTAGTCCTCACAAGGACTGTTAATATAGGACAGGGATTGTTTTTTTTTGGTGATGCAGTTTGCTAATAGAATAAAACAGGGGTAATGTGGGGATGTGTGCTTTGAAATTTGTGCCAAATTATTAGAAGCTTCCTCTTTCGAAGCATTGGTTCGCCCTGATAAGGACGGTTAGGATCAATTTGATATGCTGTTTTCTTCAGCAGGGAAGTTTTCCTGTCTACTCCCCCGTACTCATGTCGCTCACCGAGAAATAGCGGTAGGGACTCACAGTGTACAGATGTTGAACATCTTCATCTACCTCGGGGCTGATGGGCATCCCATCTAGGAAAATGGCGGCGGCTATTGTTGGTGGTGGTCGTTCATAAATGATGGAGGGCAGGTCTTGGAGGGGAAAGGGCGCTGTTGCCGGTGACTCTTGTGGTGGTGATGGCTGGGGCGCTGTTGCCGGTGTCTCTTGTGGTGGTGATGGTGGTGATGGCTTGGGCGCCAGCAGCGGCGGAGGGGTGGGGTACATTTCTTCGCCCATCGTCCGTTGTAATAAATCGAACCACCCCTCCTCGCTGATGGTGGTTCTTGCTGCGTTTAATAACTGGCGTACATTATTTGCTGTGCCCACGACCCCTTGTCCTTCCGTGTCGTTGGTGAGCATCGCGCTCCACCCCGCAAATTCCCTCAGCCAAAACTCTTTGATCTCTTTTAGCATGGCTCTCTTCTTTCTTCTTGATATCTTCGGTACTCTCTTCTTTTCCTCTGAGGCCTTGGTGGTCGACATCTTTGCTTGACTCATTTTTTCTCTCTCTCTCTCTGTTGTCAGCTATGGTCAGTCAAAAGTTTTGGAATGGGCCCATGAAGCGGGCCGGTAGCTATATATAACAAAAGCGCGGACCTTGGCGAAATCGAGTAGGCTGTGTTTTCTGGACATACACTGAGAAAATCGGTGTGTGTTTCTTTCTCAATTATAAAAGGCTGTGATTTTACAATAAATGCCAGTGCACATATAAATTTTATTTCCAATTGAACTCAGACAATTCATAGTGTAGTATTTAAAAAATTTAGTAGCCTAGCGCTAAACTATGTCGTTATTTTATTAATTTTAGCGATTTTTACACGCCTAATGTTAAAGTACGATATTATGGAAAATCCGGTACAATGCAAATAAATTGGTTTTCCTGGCTAAAAATACGTCAAGACTACGGCTTACAGCCTTATAATAGCTCGGTGAAAATTCCAGCGGGTTTATCGAAAGAGAACTCTAGAAAATTATTAAAACATAGCCTTCGTTTCACTGCAAGAAAAAGAACGTGCGCAGTTCCCGATTCAATTTTGGTGCAAAAAAATGGGACGCAACTCTGTTTTGACAGAAAGCAGATTTGTTCCAATTAATGCTATTTCGTAATTTTATAAAATGTGTTTGTCGTATGAATTACATTGTTTTATTGAGGTAGAAGCATGAAAAGGATGTTGGCTACCTATTTCATTAATTGTTTCATTGAATTAACGTTTCCTTAAATTTATAAGCTGTGTCAAAAGGGGCCATTCACAGAGTTTAGCATCAAAAAGTACCTTCACGTACGTATAGCATTTATTACATTATATAGTATGGCTTTCCAAGCATAGGGTTTTTCATATCTCAGAGCACTATTGATTGTTCTGGTAATTATGATGACTTGATATTATATCACAGCAATGATATTATTTTATTTTATCATGTTAATTACTCAAGAATATCAATTTATGCACTCTTGGTCCGCCTACAAAAATTGCATTGTCAATTTAATTATTTTTCTAGAACAAGGTACGAATTTTTTTATTACAATGAAATTAGCAAGAATCGGTATATATATATTTTTGCCTGGCCCGTATTTTGTCATTCATCATTATGGCAGCGCCCGGAAAGGAGCTCGCTTTCTTTCAACTGACGTCTGATGTGATTCTCATCGTGTATGATCATGAATTGCAGCTTATCGAAGAACACCCTACAGAAGTGAAATTATCTTTAAGTTTAGCAGGCTGGACTCTATTAACACGGTTGTTACAGGGAAAAGAGCCCGAAGTTGATTTTATGCATGTGGGACTCGGTGTGTACCTGCGAAGTGGTAAAGATAATTCTTTTTTCCCCCGGCTAGAACAGTGTGGGGGTGCCGCTATCCTACTGCGGCCGGCATTATGGCAAGCGCTGAAAGCTATTATCACCGATGTCCACGACGTACTCTATCCTGAGGCCAATTCTCTAGCTACCCGTACGCTTACACCGGATTGTACGCTATTATTATATCCCCAACGCGTGGAGCTGATCGATGATGATAGCCGATGTTGGTGTACGTCTGAACCCGCGCGTGTCTCTTTATCCCCGGAAGGCTGGATTACCTTGAAACGTGTGTTATGCGGTGATCTCGACGGCGATAGCATTCACCTGTGTGACGATGTGTACATTTTCCGCGGTCCCTATTTTGCTCGACTTCTGTGTCTCAAGCGAGGGGGATTTACTCTGGACCCCGATCTATGGACGGCTTTGCAACAAGTAGTGCCCATGGTGGATAACGTACTCTCTCCACAGGAGCCGCCTCTCACAGAATAGTACCTGACCCTATAAATACGAGGGCTGAGACAGAGTGTGTCATTCTCCGTTCGACATTTACAGCAAGCATGTCACTACGAGCCATCCTGCCTCTTACACCTTACCAGGTGGGGTTATACGTCTATGAAGATAAAGTGACCCTGGTGGAAGACGGTGGAGCTATTTGCTGGGCGCGCCCTGAGACTCTATCGAATACGGTGACACTACAGCGTGATGGCTGGACTAAATTTAAACGGGTGTTGAACGGAGAGTTGGACGGACACCTCATCCACATGGACAATGCCATCTACGTATACCATACCGCCCTCTTCCCACGCGTGGGCCGCTACCAAGATCCTGCGCGAAGTTTCATCCTAACTCCCTCTCTGTGGTCAGCCTTGGAGAAAATAGTGCCTATTGTGGACCAGTTGTTTACACCGGACGACCGATCACCCGACCAATTGGCGTGGGCTCGTGCTATCGAAGACGCGCTAGCTGAACCTTATGAAAAACAACAACATGATGAATCCGATGATACAGCCGGGGAAAGTACTATATCTATAGAATGCACAGAGGCTAGAGTGACAGTGTCACCTGATGAAGCGACCAACACACATGACGGGGACCCAGAACGATGAGGGGTAAGAAGAAGCCCGTAATGAAGCGGTCCCGAAAGGGAAAAAAGGAGTCCGCCTCTACAGTGAACAAGGTGTTAACCGATTTGTATTACAGCCCTACCAGTCCAGCCGCGTGTAGCGCTGTGGGAGCGCTGTCTCGAGCTGCCCATTCTCAAGGCATCAGTCGAACTGAAGTTCGAGACTGGTTAAAAACCCAAGACACCTATAGTTTACATCGAGCAGCCCGACGACATTTTCGCCGTAACCGAGTGATCGTAGGAGGTATAGACGCGCAATGGCAGGCGGATTTAGTGGACATGAGTCGATTTGCACCTCACAATGATGGACATCGGTACATATTGACCTGTATCGATATTTTATCCAAGTATGCCTGGGTACTACCCATTCGCACCAAAACAGGAGAGAATCTAATAGGAGCGTTCCAGCAGATTTTCAAGACGGGGCGCAAACCTCTTTATTTACAAACGGATGAAGGCACAGAATTTCTCAACCGACCCTTTCAAGCCTTTCTTAAGAAACAGAAGGTATTTTTCTTTCATACGTACAACGAGACGAAAGCTTCTGTGGTGGAACGCTTCAATCGCACCTTCAAAGGCCGAATGTACAAGTATTTTACCGCCCAAAACACCCGACGGTACATCGATGTACTACCTCAACTGGTGCAAGGGTACAATCGCGCCTATCATCGCAGTATCCAGCGAGCTCCCCGTGATGTGACAGAACGCAACGAACATCAAGTGCGTGCTACGCTGTACTCATCCAGTCCATCACTCACGGCACCTCGTTACAAACGTGGAGATGTGGTACGGATCAGTAAAGTGAAAGGCCAATTTGAGAAAAGTTACTTGCCCAACTGGAGTGACGAGCACTTTGTCATCGTTCGCCATAAACCTCGACAGCCACACGTCTATCAACTGGAAGATCTACAAGGAGAGAGACTGCAAGGCACGTTTTACGAGGCAGAATTACAACCCATAGTGAAAACACCGAAAGACTACTACACGGTGGAAAAGATTTTGAAAACGGAACATCGACGGGGCATCCCCTATCATCTCGTCAAATGGCAAGGATGGCCTCGTTCGTTTAATTCCTGGGTGTCCGGCCGTGACATGAAACGTCTATAAATTCTAACCCCTATCACCACCAGCCTTCAGTGTAGGATTGTACCATGGATAGTACACGTCTACCCTTACTATTACGAACTCGAAAAGCACAAGTGGGTACTATAGTGTGTCTAGTAGTGCTTGTGGGTACGTTATTTACAGGCGTGTTCTACGATTTGACGACCGTGATATCCTGTTTGAACACCCTGCGTTCCACATCTCAGTCATCCACCACTTCGACCACCACCACCACCACTACGACGACGCTGCCTACGCCATTCAAGACGTCAAGGGTTCGCCACGTATCAACCCAGACGTCTACCACACCGCCGTCTACACCGTCTACCCCAGCCATCACCACGTTACCCTTTGCCCGCTACATCCAGCCATCCACGACGACGACCACGACCACGCCCCGTACTACTACCACGACTCCAACTCCACGTCATCCTCCGTCATCCCTGAGAAGCGACGATCCTTCCACCCCATCACCACCACCAACACCTAGTACCAACACCACGACGCCGCTAAACATATTTGCAGTGGATCCCCGTGAATCACAACGTTTACCACGGCAACGGTATCCATTGGACTACGATCCCCGGTGGGATCCCCGACAACGGTGGTGGGCTTCTAACCGCCGAGCGCAAATCACCAAATAAAAATAAAATAAAAAAATAATAAAAAAAACTATGGATCCTCGATGGCAGCATCCTTTCACGTGTCTCATCGCTGGACCGACAGGGTCGGGGAAAACACACTTCGTTCAACGTCTGATCCAACACGGGTCAGCCCTCATTTCACCGCCTCTAGCTCGCATCCTGTGGTGTTATGGCGCTTGGCAACCCGCGTACGAGGAACTGGCACGTGTCCCGGGACTCACCTTAGTGGAAGGCTTACCCCCTGAGGATACACCCCAAGACACCTTGGTGGTGGTGGACGATCTCATGACGGAAACGGACAGTCGAATCACCCGTCTCTTTACCAAAGGAAGCCATCATCGTCGGTTGAGCATCATCTACATCGTGCAGAATCTCTTCAGTAAGAACAAAGAGCACAGGAACATTAGTTTGAATGCTCAGTATGTGGTGTTATTCAAAAACCCCAGAGACGCTTCACAAATTACGCACCTGGCCCAACAGATGTACCCTAAAAACACGGCCTTTGTACGAGAAGCCTTTGAAGATGCTACCCAACCCGCTCACGGGTATCTACTCATCGACTTGAAACAAGACACGCCCTCCACCCTGCGATTGCGTACCCTCATTTTTCCCGGCGAGGTGCAGACGGTGTACACACCCAAATAAAAAAAAGAGTAAAGAAATAAAAGAAGATAAAAGAAGAAGACAACGCACTCTAGCCGTCATTCATCATCATGTCTGCACGGATACGCAAGCACGCGCCGGCTCTGCGCGTATTACGCAGCGCGCCACCGGAGGTGGGCCGGGCCCTGGTGCGCGGGGCGGATCCCGACTTGGTACGGTGTTTGTGTGAAGTGGCCCATAATGTGTTAAAAGGCAATGTTCCACTCAGTCCTCTGCAGAAAGGGAAATTGCAACGGCACAAGGTGGGTCTCCGAACGTTGGTGAAGAAGACGGGCAGTGTCAAGAAAAAGAAACAGGTGTTACAGCGAGGTGGATTTCTCGGCGCACTCCTCGCTCCCTTAGCCGCTACTGTACTGGGACCGTTACTAGGCTCCATCTTGGGACGCTAAAAACGTCATCATGGAACATACGAAAAAAATGATGCTGGTCGAACCTCGACTGTTACAGAGTTTGCAATCACCCTATCCCGTACCGGCCACAGTGCAACAACTCCAGTCTCTGGATGAAGAGATGAATAGTATACTCCAACGTCGACTACCCGATCACGAGAAAATTCAACTCTACCATCATACGCTGAACCGGTACCAGACGTTTATGGATCAATATAGAGGGAGTAGTACTAGTACTAGTAGTACACTGCCACAACTACCCACCACCACAACGCCCACACTCACATCCCCGTCACCCCCTTCACCTGAGCTGGAAGAGGAAGTGTTGACCAGTGTGACTAAAGCCTTCAAGACCAAGGCCCGTTTATTGTTGGATCGGGTGAAACAGAATGCCGATATGAGTTGGAACGCGGAAGGAAAACTGCTGATTCGAAACAAAGTGGTGCCGGGGTCTCATATGACCGATTTGATCAACGATATGGTCCGTTCTCGCAAACACTCTAATCCACCGGGCTGGGAAGTCTTTGCTCAGGGATTAAAAGACACGCACATCCCTCAAGAATTGGTAGGGAATCCTAACCGTTGGGCCTTTATGCAGCAATCGACCCGACACCAACCACCACCCTCCTCTGCCTCTTGGGCCCCCATGTCACCGCCCAAAACACCACAACAACGACGACGGGGACCTACCCGATCTAAGTCACCGCGACGATCACAACGCCCAGGTAAGGCGCCCAAGGCCTGGGAACCCTACTAAGGGCACCCTACTAAGGGCACCCTACTAAGGGCACCCTACTAATAACTCCTATAAAAACCCGGTGCAGAAGCCAGAACAACTCAGTCGTCATGTTTTACCTGACGTTGCCCAGTAATAGCTCACTCGAAGTGTTTCCTGACAACACCTTGACCAAGTATGTCACTCAATTACCCCAACCGTTACATTTACCTGGACGATGGGAATGTGGACTGGTGGATATTCAATACCCTTACTCATGGTACAACGTACAAGACCGAGAAGTATGGTACGAAGTGACCTACGAAGATAAAATATACAGACTGACTCTCCCCCAAGGCCAATACGATACGCCCCAGAAGTTCAGTGAGGGTCTGAATGCCTTGTTGGAGTACAAGGCCCTAAAGGAGAGCACGGATAGTGCAACACGCCTGATAGCCTTTCGCTTCAAGAAAAACGTGTTCTTCGATGTCAACGTACACAACGACAACGTGGCTGTGAAACTCAGTCCTACACTACAGCAAATCTTACGGCTGCCTGAAAGCGTCTACACGGGTCCCACCATTGACAACGGTACCAGTTTGATGGATATGAAAGTAGGTATGTACGCACTGTACGTCTACTCGGACGCAGTGGACAGCCATATTGTGGGTGATGTGAACACACCTCTGTTACGGGTGGTGCCCATTAGCAAGACGTATGGCGATCAAGTCACCGAGAGTTTCAACCATATAATGTACCTGCCCGTACGACATACCGATATCAACACGATCACGGTGGATATAAGAGATGACACGGGACGCCCGATCGCATTCGAACGAGGAAAAGTGGTGCTGACACTTCATTTCCGACAAGCCCGCTTGAAGCGGGCGGCGTCTTGATCGCCAAAGCCCTTAAAAGACAAAGACCGACACACCCAAGATTCATTCAACGTCCAACACACCGACGACGCACACCCCAGAGGAGGAGGACTAAGCCTCAGAAGAATAAGAAGAAGAAGAGGAGTAGTAGTAGGAGAGACATCTTCGCATAATGGCATTCATTCACTCCGAGTCGTGTCCGTCTACCAACAGTGAATTGGATTTGTGGACTATTCCACCCACCCAAACCAGTGTAGCCGAAGGACGTTGGGTAGAACATCGACCCCTATCTAGCCTGACGGGGGTGGGCCCCGTGGATTTTACCATTGAAAACAAAGATACGGCCTACCTGGATTTAGCCCACACGTACTTGTACGTGAAAGCCAAAATAATGAACAACGACGCGACGCCCATAGAGGACGATAAAGTAGTAGGCCCGGTGAATCTTTGGCTGCACTCCTTGTTCCAACAGGTGGATATAGGGCTGAACGATAAACTCATCAGTACGTCCACCAATACGTACCCGTACCGAGCCTACATGGAGACGCTGTTGTCGTACGGCAGTGATGCCAAAAAATCACACTTACAAGCTCAGCTGTACTTCAAGGATACACCCGGAGTCATGAACAACATACTCGGTGCCAATAATGGGTTCGTCGTACGCAAAAGAATGGCAGCCCAAAGCAAGTCCATCGATATGATGGGACGACTGCACGCCGATCTGTTCCTGCAAGACCGCTACATGATGAACGGAGTATCCATCAAGATTAAGTTGATCCGTTCCTTACCCGCGTTCGCCTTAATGGCCGGTGGACCCGGGGGTGTCGACTACAACATCGTCATTCAAGATGCAGCCCTGTTTGTCCGTACGGTAGATTTGCAACAGGGCGTGTTGCTGAGTCACATGGAAGCCTTATCGAAAAAACCAGCCCAGTACCCCATCCGACGCGTACAGACCAAGGTGTTCTCTGTGCCAGCAGGTACGATGATGGCCAACCGTGAAAATTTATTTCTAGGGGATCTGCCTAAACGTCTTACCCTGGCGTGTGTGACCAACACCGCTTTCAATGGAAACTGGGCTGAGAATCCGTTCAACTTTCAACATTTCAGCATCAACTTTGTGGCACTGCACGTGGCCGGCCATCAAATTCCAGCCCGTCCATTACAACCGGACTTTCTTAACAAAAACTATGTGCGGACCTACCTGAACCTGTTTACAGCCACAGGACAAAACAACCAGGACGAAGGCAATACCATCACTCGAGACGACTTTACCCGTGGGTACACATTGTTCGCCTTTGACCTCACCCCCACCTTGGAACACGATCATCAACTGGCTTTGCTGAAGAAAGGAAACCTACGGTTGGAACTGCGTTTCGCCACCGCTCTAACCCACACCATTAACGTGATTTGCTACGCCGAGTTTGATAACGTCATCAGCGTGGATCAGCAAAGAAACGTGCTGTGTGACTACGCCAGCTAAGAGTGATCATCATGGATACAGAGCAGCTGATAGGCATACTCCAGCGAGATCCGAAGATCCCCTTTCGAGGTGTGTTTCCACGCAATGTGTTTCCCACCCACTCTTCCACTCCAGCAGCCTACATCCTGAATACAGACACGAGGAGTCGACCCGGTGAACATTGGATAGCTGTGTACGTGGACACCCTAGGCCAAGGCGAATACTTTGATTCCTACGGACTTGCACCCCTACATGCCGATTTGGTGAAATTCATGGACGTCTCTACTACAGAGTGGCGTTGGAATACTCAAAGATTACAAGGACCCTTGAGTAGTGTGTGCGGACAGTACTGTGTGTTTTATCTCACTCACCGGAGTAGAGGACATTCTATGCCCACTATTGTACACATGTTTGATGATTATTGTCAAGCCGAAGACCGTGATGTTCTCGTCTATGACTGGACGGCCTCTCGTTTTAATGTGCATGCTCCATTTCTCTGGTTAACTTAAAAATGTACTGCGCGCGCGCAGGCCACTTGTTTATTATTATTATCACGTTATTGTTATGACGTTGTTGTTCTGACGTTCATTGATGTTGAATAAAAGATGAAAAAAAACACAAAAAATGATTTGACTTTCTTTTTTTATTTAAGTCAACAAGAAGGGTTACACTATATATACAAATAGAATACAGGGTACAAATAGTAGTGGTATGTACACATAGAATAGTAGTGGTATGTATATACAAGTGGTACAAAAAAAAGTTCTGTCAGGAGTAGGATTCGAACCTACGACAGCAATCGCCGACCAGCACTTAATACCGGCGCCTTAGACCACTCCGCCATCCTGACTTTTACAGTTTTATAACTCGTGTATCAACAATTATAGTTCCACATTGTTCACAAGTCCAAGTAGGTGGTGCTCACACCGTCGGCCAACACTTTTCGTTTGGGATAAAAGAAAGTAAAGGCGTCTCGTTGCTGAATGTACGTGCGCATCTGGTGGTCCACCACTCGAAATCCTCGGTTAGTGCCACTCGCACTGGCCTGGCTTTGCAGCACGTTCAAGTACAAGGCTTTGTCGATGTTGGGATCGCGCCGGCTCACCCCTTTGCAGCTAAACTTATTTTCCTCTCCTCCGTCTCCTCCTCCGTAACAGTAATACGTCTTGGAGGAGAGACCAATCATAGCATCCCCACTCCACTCCAGCTTGAACAGGCCCGGCGTACGCTTATCGTACTGGTAATGGTCACGTCGAGGTAGCCACTGGTCCCGTTCCGCTTCATACTGGGCCCGTAACTCCGGTTTCACCAGGGACTCCCAATCCGCATTAGAGACGGCCATGTAGGCCGAGTCGGTATCCATTTCCATGAGTTGCCAGTCTGATGGATTAAAATAGACACCCATGAAGTCATAGAGAAACTGCAGCATCCTCAGCTTGGCCACCTGGTATACCATACATCCAATCTGCAGGGGTAAGTTGTACCGGATAGTCTTCTTGGCTGAAGTGACTTCATAGGTGTCGTCATCGATGACCTCCACGGACCGAAACAGAGGAGAATTGACTTTTTTGCGGGCTTGGGCAGTAGTACAAATGTTCACGTTGACGTGCTTATCCTGGTTCGTTACCGTTTTTCCGTAATAACCATTGCCAGTGAGCTTCCAACATTCACCGATGATGGCCTCACTCGGGTATTCATCACCTTGACGACGGGCCGACGTCACGATGTCGGCATTCTCCGCAAAACAAGCCTCGGGTACGTACTGTATCACTTGATATATTTGGGTAATTTCCAAACCGTGGTTCATGTACCACTGCAGTAAGGGGGTGCCCAGCAAGATTTTCTCGGCCCACATACTACCAATCAACATCCGTCGAGGTTGAGGCAAACACTCGTGTTGCTCCGCATAGGTCCTCATGGTGTCCCCAATATCCGCCCGACCCACCAGCGTGTTCTTAAAGATGGGAGGGCACTGGGCGAAGAGAGGCTTGAGAGTGTCGGGAACATGCAAATCACATTCGACAAAGCCGTAGAGGTCCCCCGAACGAATGGCGTCCAACATCTGTGGCAGACTCAGCAGTCGCCGACGACTCAAGGGGTACTCACGTTCTTTTAGGAAACGTCGTAAATGGGGCAGGGCCTGGCACATCGTGTGAAATTCACACTCCCACATTTCAATCAGATGGTATCCTCTCTCTTTCACATAATCTCCGTTCGCCACCACTTCTTCCCGTAATTCTTGCGGTGTTTTTCCACGTCGCTCATTGAAACGTCCAGCGCTGAAATGACATTCGTGGCCGTGCCAATAACAGCCATAAAACTGGAAAACGGTCGGTGTACAAGGGCAAACCCATCGATCTCCTATCCGCTTCTCTGTGGCGTTGGTCTGGTGTCGTATATAAATGGCCCGTCGATAGGCTTCCCAATCCAACCACTGATCAGCCAGATGCTTGTAGGGTGTACGTTGCGGTGTAAAATGCCGATCTTCCGCCAACCAACGTGTATAATGACCACTGGGCATGGGTTGAGCCAGCGACCACAGGTACAAGGCATTCGCATCGAAACCGATGATCTTAGCACAGGGTTTTCCACTGGGGAGAGTAGTGACGTCCTTCTCGTGATAACGGTGAAAAATAAGACTCGGGCCGCCCACAATGTTCTGCTTCAGACAATCATGCATGTCTGCATCTTTTTGGTGAATCAGCGAGAAGTACGTAGCACAGTGTTGAAAAAGATGGCGAAGCGCCAGACCCGGTAAACTCAAGCACTCCTTGAAGATGTCGACGTGCATTTGGCGACGAAAGAGTTGCACCATTTTCTCGGCCGCTTCCAGGAAAGGAACCACATCTAGGTTATTATACCATATCAGGAAATCTCGCAACGTCTTCATGCTGTGGCAGTTCCACACTTGTTGGAGTTCGATGTAGGTGTCCTCTGGCAGAGCTTCCCCTTTCAGGTCATTGTAAAACGCTTCCCTGGGTGGCAACTGGGTGTCTTCTAAGCGGTCCAGGCTCGTCATATAGGTGTAAGGGAAGTAACCTTTGGTTTGTGCACAGTTATAGGCCTTGACCCACTGATCATAGCTACAATTAGGAGCTAAATAGTTCCGTACATCCAGGAAATGCAGTGATGTGGTAGTGAGGGCCATATGATTATTGATCTTCTTGATCACGGACTTGAGGGTATCGGACTGGGCCAAGTAAGGGTAAAGAAATTCTTTCACCATGTTCAAGTCGTATCGCCCCGAATTGAAGCCGAGCACCGGTAACTGGTCTAGGTATTGTAGGAAGCGCACTTTCAATTTCTCCGCATACGGTTTAGGTAAAGGTACATCCTGCGACTGCAGGGGCTGCGACTCGGGTTCACACTCGGACTGCGACTCCGACTCGGACTCGGACTCTTCATCGTCTGCTACACCCGGTATAGGAATACGTTCATCCAGCTGGTCCAGTACGTACTGGAACTTGTCCACCAATAGTTCTGTACTAGCCGCACTGACTTGCTCTAAATACTCCATCATCCGGGAGATCAACTCATGGGAATCTCCCGTGGACACGAAACACACCGGTGCATCGTGATAGCCAGGTACGTTGCTGGAAATACTGACACTCAGAGGAATATGGCGCTGCGTCCACTGCGTTTTCGCTGAAAACATGTCCATGGGCTCCAACAGGGCCTCAAAATCGTAACACGCCCGGAAGGGGAAATAACGATCCGCCTCCGGTATGATCACACCCTCATCGGCCAGTTCCTGGAAAATAGTTGGCGTATTATGATACACTCCACCCGGATATACTCGCTTGACACTGTTGTCACAGATTTTCTCGTGGCGATGTAAGTCGTTGGAACGGTAAAACACCCGATGGCATTGGGCACAACTGAAAGACTGAGCGTACTGGCTCATATTGTAGATCAGTGAAAAATGACTCACGCCATTGTCGTCGAACACATTGACTTTCATCGTAGCAGCATACCGTTCTGTTGAACGCCGAACCAATTCAGCCACAAATGTATCGTCCTCGCATCGTAATCGGTATACAAAGATATTGATGTCGAACAGTGTTTCCACGTCATCCAAATTCTTGAACGGAACTTCACGGAAGTGCCGCTTATCCAAGTCTTGCTGCTGTAAATACTGTTCCCAATAGTCATTGGCCACTCTGGCACAACACTGGGGGTTACACTCGTCCACATGCACGGCCAAACACCGAAACAGACATTTCCGGTCTTTGTAGGGCTCGTTTTTCCCTGCTGTTAATGCATACAGGCCGTGTCGATGAAGCAACCACGGGGGTAGTAGTACAGGGGCACCGATAGGATGATCTCTCATTTTCGTGACGAAAAATGTGACGTTAGTCACCATTTCCACAAGCCATTGGGTATTGGGGCGTTGCAACCGAGCCCATTCCAATGGATCCAACGTAGTCAGTTGGTCGATGAGTGGCTCCAGAGAAATGGCATCCGTCACCGTGAACGGCTGGTCAAACACATAGGTATTATTGCTGGGATAATAATACCGCATCTGGTCCGTCTCCTTGTGCCGTAAAATGTACCCGAATGTCATATTCAACTTGAAGGCTGTCACCTGATCTTTGAAAATGTTCTCGGCATAGGTAGACAGATACGTGAGGTCCTGCAGTCGAAAGTTATACAAGTCCAATAGACGACGGTCACGGTGAAAACAATGGCGTATGGTAGCCCAGTGACGTTGATAAATGGCCCTGACACGCTCGTCTTCAGGCAAGACTTCAACCGGAGGTGCTGCTGGGTCCAGGGAAAATCTTCTCCACGTCTCATGCTTTCGTCTCATACAAGCGGATAGGCAAGCAGGCAGGCAGACAGGAAGGCAGGCAGGCAGGGAGGCAGGCAGGCAGGTCAGGTCAGGTAAGTCAGATTGCAATGAATACACCCCTACCCTAAAAATCGACTCCTTTTATACGTTTTTCTACAATCCGCCATCTTGCACCCACCTCCCACCACCCAACCACATGCCGCCATCTTGCACCCACCTCCCACCACCCAACCACATGCCGCCATCTTGCACCCACCTCCCACCACCCAACCACATGCCGCCATCTTGCACCCACCTCCCACCACCCAACCACATGCCGCCATCTTGCACCCACCTCCCACCACCCAACCACATGCCGCCATCTTGCACCCACCTCCCACCACCCAACCACATGCCGCCATCTTGCACCCACCTCCCACCACCCAACCACATGCCGCCATCTTGCACCCACCTCCCACCACCCAACCACATGCCGCCATCTTGCACCCACCTCCCACCACCACCAAACCACACCCCCACCCCACGTGACCACAATACTCGCTTCTGATTGGCTGACGCGTGACGTCACAAAGGTCATATGCAAATTTCTGAGGTCAATTGGGTCTATCTTGCGGATTGTATACTACTAGTGTGTATGCTCATTGTTGGATTTTGACCAGAATATAAACAATGTTGTTCAAAGCGTGAATATTTATATTGCTACGAACATTCACTGAGATGTCTAATTGTCTCAACTATGTAGTTTACGTGACAAATACCACATGCTATTTGATAAATCACTCAGGTCATTATCTTCCAAGTCTTTATATTTGAAATAAGACCTCACGGTACAAGATATATCAGACCAAACAATGATGTTAAGACATGGAATTATTTTTGTAATGGATCTTAATTCTTTTCTAAGTCGTTCAGTAGCAAAAACCAAGGAAAGGTAACTTTTCAAACTTTTCCTTTTCAGGGCCGAATTTGGGTTTTGGTAATCATGGACTGCTTTATCTATCACATTGGGTGGATATTAATTTTTAGCAAACATGCGTTTTATGTCTCCGATTTCTTCTGAAAAGAATGCATAGGAACAGCAAATATTCCATGTTCTGTAGATAAATATTGGTTTTATATTCACCAGGTACAAGACTAGATCATTTTTTATATAAGCCCGTATTTGTGGGTTTCCTGTATACTTTAGTTTGAACAGAGTTTTCAGATCTTACAAGTACGTCAAAAAAGGGAAGCACCCCATTACTTTCTTCTTCTACAGTAAACTTTTTATTTGGGTGAGTTCAAAAGATTCAGAAAAGGCATAACTTCTTCTTGACTACTGAAAGCTACAGCAGTCAAGAGGTTATGCCTTTTTTGCTACAGTCATAGACCTGCTTTTAGGGAAACAATTTTCTGCCCTCGACCATGGCTGGAGATTTGTATTATCCAGATTATAGACATTGTCCGTCAGTCTGCCAGACTCCTATCCTAAATTTGATAGACGACATCTGGATGGGAAATTATTCTGGATGCTGGAGCTTGGATCAGTGTTCTTGTACTGTTTAAATAACAATGTTAACGGGTTGGGCAATGTTACAAACCGCTGATCAGAAACATCCAATATCACCCAACCTCACCACCAGGGGTCGCTTTCCGCTGGAAAATGGTCGCTCCAACGAACCCTTGGGACCACGCTCAAATTTACCCATTCTCTCCCAGGTGCTTTGCGCTACGCTCCCTTTACCCCTGTAGGGGTCTCGGCATTTTTTGTAGGGTTCTTGTAGAAACCAAGAACTGTTCTATCTTACTGTTTTACTGCCCGCAAAACGTATATTTATCTTGATATACACTTAGCAGTTAAATATATTTCAAAACGCCAATGCCAATTGATTTGAAGGTAGCTTTTTACAATTTCATCATAGAACTATATGCTGTGGAAAGATATATCGGTGAATAGGGGCCGATATCAAGTCGCCCAGTTAGACGGTCGCCTTATTCGTTTACCCTGACAACAGATTACCTCGGGTCAACTCCGGCACAGTCCGTGAGACCCTGACTGCGTGAAGGTCACAAACCACTAAATAATCGCCTTAGTACTTAATATGTAGTAAATTGGCAGAGCACATCTTGAGAAAACTATATTCCCTTATATTCGCCGCCACAAATGACCCACCACACCAGGTAGCCTGGCCTTTCCGCTCAAATATATGGAAAATTCAGCATACATTCCCCACCATTTTTTCGAGATAAGACCGCCAGAAATAGAGTCATCCAGCCCGAAACCACTTCGTCAAATTTCGGAGGTGGCCAATCAAACTGGCCCAGATTTTTTTGCGATTAAAATATGAAAAGGTGGTTTTGATATATTTAAGAATCAAATACTATAGAAACATTCTAAAATACGTCACAGACTATTTCTTGCCCAATCAGGTATAATAGCCAGTCAATGTTCGCCGGAAGTCAAGTCCTGATAATAATCTTACACCTAGAAACTTCAATGGGGATTTGTGACCTGAATGGAGAGTCGCGAAGCAGAACGTGGTGAATGCCTGGTAAAGCTTGACATTTACCAAGCCTCGACCCGTTTTCCGCTTTTTGTATAGTTCCAAATCATTACTGCAGCCTTTCAGACGAAAGATAAATGCAATCGAAGCCAGGAGATAGACATGTTCACCCAAGTGCATTGAAAACGTCTTTCATATGTCCTCTTCTGGTTCCATTGGGAACATATCTAATTCATTATGAAACGTCAGTCATGGGGCATTAGCATGGCCAGAGTCATAACGTCATGGCGCCAGAATAGAAGACATCCATGACGTCGGGTGATACAGAGACGCCCTCATTATGTTCTTAATTTTATGGTTCGTGTGCTATCCAATGACTGGGCCCTGTCCCAGAGCCATGTAGGGAGGACAGAACAGGACAGCTCTGGTTTCGAGATTGCAATATCACCCAACTATTCAAATATCATGAACATATCATATCATATCATGAACAGGTACACTGCAGCCATAGCCGGAGAAAGTTGAATCGATCGACGATTCACAATCATATAACTGTGGAATACTAAGTGGATTTTTATCTAAATCGTCCAATAGTTTACATACTTTGCGTCTGAGGATTAATCAGGTGACCAAAGAGGTCCCAAATTGCCATCACACAAAATACCATAAATCATACCCATGTCAAGATATAGCGTATTGTCGATTATCCCGTCCAGTGAAAACAGCCCCCATAGACCGGTTATTCTTGAAACGTATGTACTTAAATAACGCACTGGAGATAATAAACTATTTTTAATTATTCTAAGCCACCAATGAGTTTGACTGGAACAAGTTACCGGAATTACTTTAGAAGATAGACAATCAGCAAGTACAGGCAGTTTCTCGAAGAACGCCGAGGCAGGTCCGTTCCCACAACTCATCCCAAAATACCAAAATAGTACTGGACCAAAATGCATAAAATTCCACATAAAGCCATATCTATAACGGGTTCCAGAAGTTTTACAAATAAACGATTGGTAGCAAGTGTCCTCCAGGGAGAATTATTGTGGTGCCATTGTCCTCCAGGGAGAATTATTGTGGTGCCATTGTCCTCCAGGGGGAATTATTGTGGTGCCATTTGGAGAAATGCAGATGTCGAATGAATGTGGGTAGATGAAAATGGACACATACCATATAGACATGTATCTACTTGGATATAGTTAATTAGTAATATCACTGTTCAATAAAACTGGTCACCGGTATGTTCATGTCAGAATCGATAAGGCTTTCCTCAGTTCTACTGCATATAAAGTACAGATATGTATCCACATGGAATTTCTCGATTCTTTCTACTACACTCCCTCAACAGGACGTTATTGTCGGTCCAAGTTCATTAATAGTATCTGTGTTCAAGACAACTAATCGTCGATATATTAATGACAGAAGCCATAAAGCATTCTTCAAATCTTCTGCGTAAAGGGTATATCATTTATGGGATGTTTCTACGTTTATAGAGTTAATTTAATTTCTCCTAAATAATACGTTTGTGAAATTTACCAACACAAATATATCACCAGCATATAGGCATTCCAATGGGCATAGGGGCCCTCGGTGGCCGAGTGGTCTAAGGCGCTTCGCTGGTGACCGCTAGCCTCACACCGCTGAACCGGCACGGGTTCGAACTCAGCTGGTCCATGTGTGAAAGTTTGTCAGTTACTTGCCGAAGGGCGGTGGTTCCCTCCGGGTACTCCGGCTTCCTCCACCAACCAAACTGACTGTCACCATATGAGTGAAACAAACTTGAGTGTGACATTAAGCCAAATTCCCTCCCTCCCTCCAATGGGTATAAATTGTGCACCCCTTTTGGTTGACCTACCTGTTCTCTTATGAATACGACTAAATTCAGGCGCTTTCGAAACCCGATCACTTCAATGTCCGTTCCTTCGCATTCACCAATATAGACGAACGTCTCGCTGTGGATTATGGCTTTTCAGATCCAATTATATATAGCCCTAATGGCACATAATATTTAGACCTATATTTATATAAAATAAAGAAGCGGGCCCTCTCTCTCCTCGACTTTACGACGAAAGAGATGATTACTATTTCGACATCGTAAACTACCCCTTTATGGACAGCAATATTCCAGTAAGACCTGCATATGGCGTATACATATCTCGCCCAGTAGCATTTCTTTAATCCTGTGTAAAATTTTAATCAACATCACAAAACATTATTGCAGAAACTTATAAAACAGGGCTATACCACCTAGCGCCTCCACTCAACGTTTCTCAAATTCGGCTATATATATGGCATGCTGATAACAAAATAAGAGTGTAGCTTGCAAGGCCTATGGCGTTACGTTTCGTAACTTGTATCTGGTTACGCTTAACCCAGGGCTAGGGGCCGTATGAACCCATTTATTTCAAGATCTTCGTGGTGTTCATCTGAACAAGCAAAATCGAAGCCTGAATGAGACACATCATACTCTGGATAACGACTTTGCAACGAAAATCATATGGATTAGGAATAATGATCAGCGATACGGATCTGATATTTTGTCTTGTGACATCATTGAAAACTGTTGACCGCTTCTCTCTTGCAGGAAAGTAGCCTAATTTCATGTATACTAGGATTTGATTATAAAAAAGCCCATTTTTGTATCGATAGGTCCTATGCAATATTACCGTGTTACGAGAAAAAGAACCACATCCGGATGGTGTGGCACTTTTAAGAATAAGCGAACTGGATATTGTATACGTCTGCTAATGTCAGCCCCACAGTTTATGAAACTACCGCGATATATCAAACTCAACGGTAACGTAAATTATCAATATGAACAACTAAGATTTCTATGTAATCTAACGTCAACAAAAGCTATGATAAAACAAGGATAGATCACGATCCCACAGGCGAATTATCAAGATCAATGCGGCATCAATAATTTAACGTGATTATTGCACTGTTTTACTCTGTATTGAAGCCCAACTCAACTGGAATATTGGTTTTGAACAGTAACAGTGTCGTCATTTTGAAACGATTGTGATATCTTAAAAATAATCTAGCATATATACCTGGAACTTCATAATATCTAAGTATATTTTTTAGGGTCTTCTGGCTAAAAATATGACTACATTGGTGAATATTATCATGGAGGATGATTTCGAATTTTGGTCAACTATGTCGATTTGTACCCTGTTAGATTTCAAAATCGGAAATGGGAATCTCCATGTAGGTGCTTGATCAGCAAATATTAAGCCTTTGGGATGCCCAGTTTTATTAAAAAATTATGCTTTCCGGGGAACAACATTGCCCATAAATGAAACTTTCACATATTACGACTTCGCAGAAGCGTATAATCATGCATTTATCTTGTACAGATTTCCATAAAAACGTGCCCGATGATGAACATGATATTTTGCTCCTTCTAGTCGCATTATTTCTTCTCCATTTTCATTTTCTGATTTTGTTCTCGCAATGTGCGGGAAATTCGATTTAAAACGCGGTTTAAATTCGATTTACACTGCGGTTAAAATCGATTTACAACGCGGTTAACATCGATTTACACTGCGGTTAAAATCGATTTACACCGCGGTCTAAATCCCATTTACACCGCGATCTAAATCCCATTTACACCGCGGTCTAAATCCCAGTTACACCGCGGTTAAAATCATCGAGGTTTCTGCATTAACGGCCTACCATACACTGTCCTCCCTGTTCCCTTTTCCCTCATTGGCCTCTGCTTTCATCTTTTTCTCCTGTTTCCAGACCCGTTTGCTTCCGGTTCCTGCGAACCCCGCCATTCCCACCCAATATTGTTCCGAGAAGATCTGATAGCAACTGCTGTACATTTTCACAAGTCACATTTTTGGTGATTCGAATGAGTTCTTGAGTCGTTGGCTCTATTATACAATCTCGTGCATTTCATCCCCCGCGCTTGTTTTGAATTAGCATGTCGGTATCCCCAGCCTGCGGTATTTGCTTTGACTTTCGCTTGACATCAAAGCAGTTTGCCACGATCAAATTGAAATCTGTAACATACCATATCTCGTAGCGGATTGGCCTGATCAACTAGCTTATCGCGTTTATTGATTGGGTTGATTCAGGGGAAACCCCTTGCTCTATTTATATCCAGAACTCATAGGGGTAAATAACCAAGCCAGTGTATCGATCCTAACAGATCGATCGATACACTGGCTCGCGAGGATGGCCACAATAAGAAAACATTGCCATCCTAGCTCGATAAATAACCAGGCTTTCCAACCAAATGCTAATGGATACATTACCTTCAAACAGCTCTGTAATCCTCATCCACCAGTTAGTTATACCGATGAAATTCGTTACCAATTGAGGCAACGCGGTAATTGCATGATCTTAAAACGCTGGCATTACCTTCATATAGCTCTTACAGAACACTAGTAATTTCGAAACTGCGATGTAATAGATAGCCAGAAATGCGCCAATGTTTGCAAGTCATAATAGAAGTACATGGGGCTAGCAGAAGAAGCCGATCCTATGATAGTACTATTTCACAGGCGAGGTAATCTGGGTTACAGCTAGAATCTATAAACACTAAAATCATTAATTTGGTCTCCAGCAAAGGCCTGTATACAGATACGTGAAGTTTTGGGAACTGTAAAGTTCACATAGCGGTAAGCAACCTGAAAGATTAAACGTTCTTTGAATGGCGCGTCATTTCACTTGTAAGTTAAGAGGGTCTTTCGGGACATATGGCTTTGGAGTGTAATAGTGTATATATATATACTCAGAAAACGTTTAGACGAAATGTACATTCCAGACACGCGAAAGAGATATATGTGCAAACAAGTGTCAGTCAAATTTAAACAGCGCGTGTCCAGCAGGTATGTCCTGTCTTGAAGTATGAGAATATTGAAGTCTATGGTTTTATATGTCCGCTAGCACTGTGTAAAGCGGAATTAGACACTTCACGCTTAAAACTAAATTGTTGAAACTTACTCGTAAAGTGCTAAAATAACCCTTTAAGTGTATCCACAGGGACAAAACTCACAGAGCAATCCCTGTGGACACACTTAAAGGGTTATTTCAACACTTTACAAGTAAGTTTCAACACTTTTGTTTTGAGCGCTAAAGATCTTGCATAATAGGTCTATATTTGCACAAAAAATTATGCTGAATAAACAAATCTTGTTTTCCCCCATATTCTAATATTCCATTGATATGATCAATGTTGCAGAAATACACGTGCCATTATTGAGGAGGAATTCGCTTTGATTCCCCTGCTTAATCAACAATAGAACTGGGCTATATACTCAGCACATCATCAAGCTTTGCTATATTGACAATGGAATTATTAAAAACTGTTAAAAATTCTCATTACCTATCGCCCCAAGGTCAAATTCTACGCTATAGAGTCATTTATTTCTTACCCAATCAAATTGGCTAAATTGACTACATTTAATGTGCTAGGGGACGTTTGAATATCATGTGTTTTACATCTCCGCGGTGTTAAAATCAACAGGCACAATCGAAGCATGACCTGAGATACATACTCTGGAAACGACTTGGAAATTCACTTGAATGAATCAAACTGATCAGTGATCATCGTTTTATGTATAAAACTGCATCATGTCTTGCTGACATCATGGAAACTGTTGACCGCTTCTCTCCTGTAGGAAGCCGTCTTGTGTTTTTATTTCAGACACATTTGGAAGTGATGCTCAATGTCATACGAAATAGGTCTTTTGATTATTGAACGACGGCTTAATATTGAATGTCGAATGTGAGGCTTGCTATTCACCAGCGTGTCTGTGATCGCGGTCAGGATGCTTTCATCGTTCTTCTCAAATCCTCATTCGCTATCTGCTTCATTGTCAAATTATATGCTGTAGAGAACTGTGTACATCATTTATAATTTATTGCTTATCAACATCAAATTTGGTCTAGATACTCAGCACATCGTCTAGTCTCACTTAAGTTTTAACTTTGGCTAGAGGGGCTGAATCCCTCCTTGATATTCACCATTCCCTCATCTACACCATTGCCTTTTAAGCTTTCAAGCATTTAATTGGTGAGATGAAATTTGATCTAAATATCTCATATCTGTGGGAAACGTAAATATCCTAAATATGAACAAGTAAATAAAATTCATGTGATACAGAAAAAGCTTTTCGCACCGGTCCTACCAATTCGATAGATTTTGCATGGTCCAGTGAGTAGGTTGCATTCGAGTTTGCAGAATGTCAGAGCGAAACCTCATCAATAATAACACATGATATGATTATGAGCTGTTTCGAATGACTAAGTTCAAATCTATTTGTTTATAAGCAAAACAAACCCCTATCAACAATCGATCTGCCTTTCGAGATGTACGACTTTTGAGCCAGTTCCGCGCCCACCTTTTCAAAACGAGGTCAAGCCTGGCCTGGGTTTCTTGGGCCCTGTGCAGGCCTGAGGGTGGGTCGAATTATTTTTCTTACCTCTTGAGCTAGGGCTGAAACTTACTATACCTTAGGTCAAGCTCTACCACAAAATGTAAACAAAATCGAAGATGGCGGCTTTAATGACGTAACAGTCATTTTAATAAAAGCTATTTTTGGTAGATTTTTCCTTTAGATTTTTCTAATTTTTGCTTTTGCAATTTCTCCACAAAGCTCCATGAGAAATTAGTGAATATTAATCTGATGTAAAATAAAATATTTCTGGCCCATTTTTCATCGCGAAAAAGCAGAAGTTTTGAATAAAAATGACGAAAACATCACTTTTCTGGTACCCCACGTAGTCGCCATCATCTTGAATTTGCCCACGATTCTTTGCTTGGGGCTTATGCAAACAGACTCAAAATGACCGCAATATGATAAACTAAAATGTCACAGAGTGTCACCTCTCAATTTGTTGTCGTTCCGTCCAAAGATGGCGCAGAAAGTTTGGTTCGAGGAGGGAGTGAAAGGGGGTGGCGGGGGGGGGGGGGGGTCATGGTGCCCCCGAGGCCTGGTAGGGTTAAAGTATTTCAGGAACGTCATGGCGAAATTTCCAACCCGGGTGTTCTTTGTAACATTACGATGTCATGTATTATGACGTTGAAGAGTTAGGTTGTGGATGACTTTCGTTATCAAAACGAGGTCTAAGCTGCTAGAAATCGGAGCAAAGGGAAATCATGTGCATAGGTGAAACCGAGAGAGAACGTTGGTCATCAAAGGGACGATTCGTGCGAGTATTACCGAGGACACCGACAGAGATGGTTAATCACCACATGAACAATTAACTAGAATATTACCTAAAACATGGAGAGAGACGGTTGATCACCAGCAGGACAGTTCCCGTGTGTGACGCCTTTTGAGCATCGGCGTGTTGGGCCGCGGTGGGGGAATCCATTCGCTACGGTGGCGAATTTATTCTTTCTCAAAACGCATTTCATATTCATTATAGGCGACTTGCGCACACGCAACATCGAGAAAGAAGGTTGACTACAGCAGAAACAATTCACTTATAGACTTGTATAGATCAGATAAGGCGAGTAGAACCACGAGGTCGAGGGTTCGATTTACATGTGCAGTGGTAGCTAACTTATTCTTTCTGTCTCAAAATTCATTTCATGTTCTATATCAATCAATGGCCAGCATTACGTAAAACTAAATACAAATTTCTGTTATCAAGTTCGCGTATGTATACGTATTGCACACTTTCTGTCAATATTTGAGATGTAATGACTGTCTCATTTCTATGTGTGCATTTTCATGCTTCGTCTGTCCCCGCGAAACAGTTTTGATGACGTCACTCGTTGGCCTTATTTCATTATCAGAAATTCTCAAGGTAATGACCCAGTCGTCTGAAGTTCTATTATACATTCTGCTTTATTAATCATGTTAATTGTGGCTAATTTTCAAAATATAAGTTTTCTTTCGACTATATGACGTAACTCGAGTGACGTGAAGGAAACGGTGGCATTTTCAAACTAAAATCGTTAGTTGTCCTTCCCTGAAACGTGTTATGAAGTACAGCCAAGATATATGAATGACCGTTCCAATTATACAAGAAAGTTGTGGAACTCCAGATGACAGTCATAATAGGGTCATAAGTTTTCAATGTCTTCCTTACTTCATTGTACACATTTTACACAATCTATATGTAGCCTATTTCTCAGCATATAATACTTTCGTCATTTTGCGTTCATTCGCGGGATCATCCGAGGCAAGTTTCATTCAAAATAGCGACCCGGTGTAGAGACTAAGAATGTCCGGTGGCTACGAGTGACCGGCTCCTATCTCCTAACCCAGGTAAGATACATTTCTCCACATTGGGGACAAGTCCTCAATTGCAATAGAAAAGGATATGAAAAGTGACACTAATCACCAGGATATTCTTATCCATCACACCGACTCTCAAAATTTCTCAAAATTGATCTTATTCCTATGTAGCTAATCATTTTGGGCATACTATAGATTATCGTGTTCTTGTAGCATAATGTTGAATGATAATTTCCACAGTAGCCTTGGACAATGCTGTCTTGCCCCTGTGTCGGCGACACTGGTACACAGCACGTGAGCCATCGCGTGCGCGGGTTGTTCTCGTGAACTCTCCCCTAAATGTTTATAACATGGAGCAGTTTTTTCATCTATTCATAAGTGGTGCAAATAAGACACTATCGATAAAATATTCCTACTATTCCAGGGAAGAACCAATAAGCTTACATTTTTGATAATTTTGGTAACTTCAGGTCGAAAATATACGTCATCGATTAAAAATATATTCTGGGTTAAAGTCATAGGGTAGCGCTCGAAATGACGATCCGCAGCTCGAGCGGCCAGTCAGGTGCCGGCGTGGCCAGACAGCATTGTTCAGGGCTTGACTTGAAGACTAAAGTCTGTCCATTTTAATTAGTCGTCTACTTTGAAGCTTGTCAAAAATCAATAGTTAATCCTGTAACAATTTTCTTTTTTGCAGCGTGTATAACAAACTGAACTCTACAAAATGACTAACATTTCTCTGTGATATCGAATATATATCACGCTTGATCTAACTTTTTAATTCTCTCCATATAAAACGCCAGTACAGTTGTTTATGTACCGGGCCTCAATTACATAGCGAGACGTAATAATGTATTCATACTCACTGGCACAAAGGTCATTGATGCCGAATACAGTAATAACAGGCGGTCCGTGGGAGTGTCGCTTATATCCCATGCCCAGTGAAATGGTAAAATGATAAACGGCGCACACCTCTATGACTATACACGGAATTGCTGACCTTTGTACTAGACAACACGAATACATTATGACGTCTCCCTATGTAATTGAGCCCCAGTACGTGAAACAACTGTACTGGAGTTTTATATGGAGAGAATTACAAAGTTATTTCAAGCGTGATATATCATCGATATCACAGAGAAATGGTAGTCATTTTGTAGAGTTCAGTTTGTTCTACACGATGCAAAAAAGAAAATTTGTGAGGAGTTAACTGCTGATTATTGACAAGCTCCAAAGTAGACGACTAATTAAAATGGACAGACTATAGTAGGACTTGCCCATTCAAAATGGCGACTTGGTGGGCTCAACTGAAGCTCACATTTGTTCGTTCAACTCATGGTTATCAGAAAAAAATTCGTATCTCTCACAACTTAACTGTTTCACGGCATAACTTGTGATTTTAGGTTCAGTTGGGGTCAATTTTCATGAGTTTCTGCTCAAGAAGATAGTTTGTTACAGGAAAATACGTCCGAAATCAGTCTAGGAACCTAGTCTAGGAACCTAGTCGAGGCACCTCGTATGTTCGAATGCTAAATTTGTTGATTGAGCATTTTTGCATGCAAAATTATACAGACACGGTCCACACGAGCCTAAGACAAAGTCAGTGACACACGAGCCCAAAGTGAAGTCAGTGATGTGATGAATCTTGATTTTGAAAAATCTCATCTTTGAAATGTTCCATTACCTTATCCAATACAAACACAATAGCAAAGCGAATTTCGAATTGCCTTCATTTTGAAGATTTTCAACGTGGATTACGAAATAAAACCGCTTTTCAGTGATGTTTTTGGACTCGCACAAGGAGACTTTATTTCCGTTCATAATTCTTTCAAAATAAACACGTTAACCCTACCTGGCCTGGGGGCAGGCCGAAATGACCCCCCTACCAAACTTCCTGCGCTATCTCCGGCACGACAAAAAATGGAGAACTGAAACTCCGTGACTTTATCGTTTATCATATTGGGGTCATTTTAAACCTATTTGCATGACCCCCCGAGCAAAGGATCATGAGTAAATTCAAGATGGCGACCATGTGGGGTACCAGAAAAGCGATTTTTTTCGTCATATTTCTTCAAAATTTCTGCTTTTCGGCGATGAAAAGTGGACAAAAACTATTTTAATTCACATCACATTAATATTTACTAATTTGTCATGCATTTTTGCCGAGAAATTGCATAAGTAAAAAATTCCAAAAATCTGACCGAAAAATCGACCAAAAAATGCCGTTTTTGATGTCCTTGGTATCCTTGGTAGACTGTTAACTTCCACTACACGCATAAAAATAGAGAGATACTCTTTAAAATCTGAAACCCTTGGTCCCTATTGTGTTACATGTGGCATCCGCCCCACCACGGACGTCTTTGTGCAACGATGTCGTGCAATTTACAAGCAGCTCTTAATGCTAATGCAAAATATGTTTATGTAGGTAATGGATTATTATAGATACCATATATTAATATTGAGTTAAGTTGGTCTAACTATAGGAATCGATTATCTCCCTTGCCGGGAAGTATAATAGGTTCTCACATGAGTTTATTTCTAGACGACTTTTCCCACACGAGTTTGAGAAAAATGTGCTCTGCACGAGCTTTAGTGAGTGCAGGGCACATTTTTCTCAAACTCGTGTGGGAAAAGTCGTCTAGAAATGAACGAGTGTGAGAGCTTTTTTCTCATATAACATATCAGAGAAGCTAAAATAAAGGCTGACGTCCCATTTTCGACCGACGATGTTGTAAGGGCAAAACCAGGTCAAGCGCGCAATACTACTATTGGGCACTTTGGTCCATGAATGGGCCGAATCACACCCAGGCTACAAGCGCTGAATAAAAGAGAGCAAGATTTTTATAAGTAATACACTACTTTAATGACACCGAAATTATTGAAATATTCGGAGTATACTGTAGCGTGAAAGTTCACTCAGTGCTAGTCGACTGACACTAAACAGTAACATTGTAACGAGCAGACGATGAAAATAGTGCGCGACGTAACGGCATGACGTCAGCTCATGGTAGACGATTTTTCTACAATGGCTTTCTCACATAGGAAACAGTCATGTTATATGAAAAAACATATGAGACAAAATATACAATACTATAATTTGCTTCTTTCTGCTTTCTGCGTGAGATGGTCTTTCCAGATGACCGTAGATGTATATTATTGATAGGGCCATTGGTCTTACCAAGAGCATACTTTTATTCATCAAATTAGGAGGGGGGTATTTCGCCCGACACGTCTCAAAAAGCCCAGGCCAGATAGGGTTAAACTAATATTTGGTACCCTAACAAATAAGATTCCAGTGATAGGCCTAGAGATCCCTTACATGAAGGAATGACGATCAATACCAGGTAGCATCGACACTTATTTTGCCATGGAACATTCTACTAGAAAAACAGAGAATCTTGTATTACTTCTTGCTCTAACGTTCTTGTAATATTTTACACTACTATGGATCAGCCTGTGCTCTGCTCTGGTAAAAACTAAATCAGTTAGATATATATACTACTAATAATAATAACTAGATATTGTTGGTACAATAACACGGTCTATCCATCACTTCCATGAAATGTATTCTTTCGTTGTAGCGGAATATAAAGGAACGCAGAAGTATAAAACAAAAAGTAATAAAATGCCATATCCTATAATGTATACTTAAGGGTCGGAACGTTGTTTATTCGTTTCAATTGTGTCAATACAGGAGGTTTGCTTTGTTTCTAAATACATTGATAGAGTTTCGTGTACATCTGTGCATGTTGCAGACACCACTGAGTACTATTAACAATTCTGAGTGACCTTATTGTATGATACGGGTGGACCATATCACTTATCAAATTCCCGGTACCCTCATCTATGTAGGTGACATTATAGGTATAAGACTGAGGAGAGTTCAGTCGTGCATTTTACCTCCAATCTGACATCGCTGATGTAACGCGACATCAATGTAAGTATTCCCGCGTTTGAAAATAAATTCATGTCGTGTTACATATGCGATGCCGATATAATAATAATCGAACACCCTCCATTTAATTGATAAAGATGCATAATACATCATGGGCTTATCAAGGTTCGGAGCCTCTTTCATCATGTACATGTAAGACGACGTTCATTTAAATGCGATCGCGTGGATACTCGATTGGTATAGGCGGGTGATTGGGTGGGTTCAGGTTCTTTGAAGTAGCAGGAACACAACTGGGCTGGGTGGTGCTTAGTTGGTTCGTCGTGATATAGCTGAAATATTGTTGAAAGCGACGTTAAATTCTATTCACTCACTCACTCGATTGGTACAGTCGAAAAAGGAACTATCGAAAGCTTTAATTTGGCGTATTGCGTTACTTACAGGACTTCACGCATCGTTCACGGCGAACCGCTTAACAGCTGGTCGAGACTGATCTTGCGTTATATAATTGGATAGTTGAAACCAACTAGCTCTTTACATCCCACTTAATACCGAAAACGTTTAAGCCGACGGGCAAATACCATACGTGAAATGGGGGAAATGTTTTGTGTTATATCACCAAAACTATTATTGTTACAATCTTGAAATTTCACAAGTAAACACATATGTATATTCACTCAATCGTACCGAAATCTAGTTATGATTGGCCGAATGGTTTTTACAAAATTTGAATAAAGCGTAAATTTCAAAATTTGCTAATTATCTTCTAATCTTTCTGGTATCTTTTTATGGGTTCAAGTGTTCCTCTGTTACGTCATATAATGACCGACATTGATGTACAAATTCAACTTGGAATTTCCAACAGTTTTCGAATTATGGCACTGTAGTCGCAAAACGAGGACATATCTCAAAAACCAAGGTCAAGGTCAACTTGAAAGTTCGGTGACGTCATACCTGTATTATGGGGTACAAATGTGTTAAATTACAGATTCCTGCAAGTTGTAATTTTCGAGAAAAGTACATGCAACGCTTTTTACATTATGTGATATTCAAGGTCAAGGTCACATCGGATGGTTTTATAATTAGCGGCAAAAGAAAGTCAATGTTGTACTCACTATTGCATCATTGCTTTGTGACTGTCAGTGTGTTAATTTTTCAGTAATTGGAAGCCGTATTTTCGATATTTGGATGCTTATCACTTCAAAGGTCAAGGTCAAGTTCTGATACATGTGTTGACCTTGTGACGTCATGTAGGTCACGTGACCTTATTTTCAGGCTGATCGCATTAGCCGTTCATGATTTGACCACCAAAATTTGCACACATATAGCGACGCTCCTGGAGGTCAAAGGTCAAATTTAAGGTCACATCCTTTTCGGTCACTAAAGTGTTCATTAATATTAGGAGTATCAATGTCATAGCTTATTTCCTTATAAAATAACGGATTTTGAAAATCATTAAAGGGGAGATAACTACTTTTTCTTGTTAGGTAACAATTTAAAAATATAACTACAGTATGGCCATATGAAAAACTTACCAACCAGTAACTTTCTTTCAGTATGTTCTTTAGTTTTGACTGTACACCGCTAACAAGGAAAACAACACCAGGGGAGAGAACTCGAAAACTGCTTGTCTGCCCTACTTATTTTATTGGCTTATTTTGTTGGATACATCTGCAAACTTTTACATTCTAAATGTCGGGTGCATCGCCTTATGCGTTTGGTCAATATTCGCAAAATGATGTTTTTCTTAGAAAAGCCCATGGCTCTATAGGTCAAGATCAAGGTCAAAATTGAATACCTGTACGAGAAACTTGAGACCAGTATCTTCAAGTATGCGAGATATCTAAGCTGTATATCTAACCGTTTGGCCGCTATTGCAAAAACAGAATAATAATAAGAAGAAGAATAATAATCCGTAGAATTACAATAGGTCTATCCATTGAAAATTGATAGACCTAATAACTGTACCACTTCATAACACGTCTCTAATATCAGATACCACTGAGCAACAGATCGGTACTTCGCCTTGATTTAACAGTATGCCTGACACTGTCCAGGGTCTTTCATCTTCATTACACCAAGCCAATTTCTACGTTCCCACTTCGAACTTTCCTTGGTCGGACGGGCTGCCATTATTGTTCAAAATCAGAAATGTCAATTTTATCTTACCAACTAATCAAACACAGCAATGTAGGCTGATGCAATGAACATGCCAGCCAATGGCTGACGCCGTCTCGGAGCACGTTTCGGAAGATAATGTATACTACCTAATGCATATTCATGAGGATGCAGGCTGTGTTTGAACAAGAATGGCAGCCCGCCCGACCAAGGCAAGTTCAGAGCTTAAGCGTAGAAATTGTCTTGGTGAACGAAGATTGGGTCTTTCGAAGTACCGAAAAGTTAGCAATTGCTTTTTTGGTTCTGCACGAATTTGAATGAACAAAACAAGATAACTTACGCTCTTGTGAGTTTTCACCAAGTTGGATTCTCCCTAAATTGTGCGGTGTTGTCCCCAAGTATATGGTACCATTGGGCAATGTCTGGCATAAATTGTGCCAAAGCTTCGATGACACTCATACAAGCAGAAAGATGAATGGAATATCATTATCTCTAAAAACAGCTTTTAGTTTTCTCCTTCGAGAAACTGGTTTCCAGTCCTCAACATTTATGTACTGACATCACAGACTGACTGCTAATAGCTAATAACGAACAGGAGTTTTTATCCACCGCCGGACACCTATCGGGAGACATAGATTCGCTGTCTGTTCGTGATGATTCTGATGTCACTAGTTCAAAGGTCACAGTTTCTTTATTTGTATTGTAATGTATTGTGGAGTATATTAACTTATCATCTGTGCTACCCGAGTTGTCTCCCAGGACAATCAATTTTTAGACCTAGAGATGTTTTCCCTGTTTCTGTAAAAGTAAATACCTGCGGTGTATACTGTGATTCTCTCTCTCTCTCTTTCTCTCTTTCTCTCTCTCAGCAAAGTCAGCCTAAACGTTTCAGACATCGATTCGATTCAATCTGTGACCGTTACGGAAGTACATGTTATATGTTAATATAAACACACAGTAACCTTAATGATGTATGCTATAACACTTGTGTCAATAACATCGAGCTAACCGTGCAATTATTATGCAACTTGGCTGGGTGGTGCTCAGTTGGTTCGCCGCGATATAGTTGAAATATTGTCGAAAGCGACTTTAAATTCTATTCACTCACTCACTATTATGACACGATTTACCACGGTTGTGTGAAATGTACATGTGTCAGGTACAGGTATTCATTAGGCGATTACATTTCACAAGTCGGATGAGGAAAGGGACGTCTGCTTTCATACAAGTAACAATCGAATAAAACAAACAAATAAATTACAAGATAAAATTTGCTTCTCAAGTTTAACTATTGTTTCCATCGAGAAATTGATAAACAAAGCGACACAAATAGGCATATATCCACGTAATCACTCTCCATTTGAGAGACCACATAAACTCGTCCACTGACATTGGCTTCGCCCTTGCCCTAAAATATAAACTTTCCCACACTATCCGTGCGTAAAATAACCATTTAGCACGCCTATGAAAACACCATCTCTTAAATAATAGCTTTGCACCACATGCTTATGCCATCTGTTCTAACGTTAATATCAACAGAACTATCTGTCAAAAGGAAACGGACATATCAAATCTATTTTACCGTTGAATGAGAAAATCTGTACTCCTTGTCTGAACTAATGACCTTATTATCAGTAAATTGGTTTGCAGATGCCTCCATTGGAACAGTGCATGAACAAACCTTTAATATTGACTGATATATAATTTTGTGTTAACTAAATGACATAGTATATGTTTATCGTTCCTAGTCTATTTCCTGTTTATTGACCCATATAGAGTTTATCGACTAAACTTGTCTTGTTCACTGCAATTGTTATTGTTATCAAATCGAATCATTTGAGTTGATTAGATGCTGATCAAACAAAACGATTTTACTGATGTCGTTGGAGAACCAAATAACACTTTCCATGAATGAAATACTCAACTTCAAGATAAGCTTAGTTTCCCAATTTTCGATAGTTTAATATTCCAATCTGAAGTTGTCGAGGGACTGAAACGAACACGACCAAAATCTATATCACATATCAGGCAGTTCGAGAAAGACAGTGATGCTGTCGGGAATAGAAGATAAGCAAAATAAATATAATATGGAACACCAGTAGTAGGGAAAGGTGATTTCGAGGTAAGTTTTTCGGGCACACGAAAGTGGCGCAGGTTATTTGCCTATGTTCAATGGCTAGAAATGGCAAATCGGGAACCCTCAAAATTATGGTAAGGGAGGTAACTCCAGCTCAAGGTATGAGATTTTGTGGCGGTGTTCTGCGCAAGTGTGACGTCATGTATGACGTCACTTCCGGTCTGGGTGAATGGGGCGTGTGTATTCTTCCGCGGTGATGCGGTCTGGCGGTGATGCGGTCGCGGGAAAAGGCTTCCGCGAAGAAGAAGTAGTCCCCAGACTTCAAATACGCTGCATGGTCCGATTCGGTCGAGTGAGGTATCAAAGTGAAGCATTCGTGAAGGGGCATCCAGTCATGGGTGGGTGCATGTAAAATTAGGATTTTTTCCCGAAAATATAAAAAGCGGAACACGGACTTTACCCCTAAACTAGGGGAAAACCCCTATCAACCCTAGTCAAAAGGGCTAATATCGGTCCCCGGGCTTATCGGGGCCTGCCTATCAAGTCAATGGGGTGGGTGCATGTAAAATTAGGATTTTCTCCCGAAAATATAAAAAGCGGAATACGGACTTTACCCCTAAAATAGGAAAAAAACCCTATCAACCCTAGCCAAAAGGGCTAATATCGGTCCCCGGGCTTACTGGGACCTGCCTATCAAGTCAATAGGGTGGGGGCATGTAAAATTAGGATTTTCCCCCGAAACTATAAAAAGCGGAACACGGACTTTACCCCTACAATAGGGGTCTGTATTATACATTATAAGGGAAAATGCCTGTATGGGGTATGGGGATGGTCAATTTTTTTCGTGGGCTTTACTATGGCTTGTGGGGTCGCGTTTTTCTCGTCTCGCCAAGAAAATGACAATGGGAAGGGTCCCGGAGCGAATCGGTGAAATTTTTGGGAAAAGTCACCGAGGTCTGTATATAGGCCCATAGGCTGGCCATGGGGGGTATAGGTCCAACCTGGGAAATTCACACACGTTCATTGTGATATGGGTTGCTTGGATTTGTTTTTCACGTCTCGTCATTTAGAACACGACGGGAAGGGTCCCGGAGCGAAACGGTGAAATTTTTGGAAAAAGTCACCGAGGCCTGGGTAGGCCCATAGGCCTATACTGCATGGCTATGGGTGTATAGGTCCATACGGGGTGGACGTTTTGGGATCTAGGTGGGCCACTAATGGCCCGATGGGGTCGAGTGAGGTATCAATGTGAAGCCTATGTGAGGGGGCAACCGATGGGATGGATGTGGGGTAGGAATATCGTCATTCTGCGCATGCGCAATAGACAAAGTGTATGGAAATAGACATTTTGGGATCTAGGGGAGCCACTAGTGGGCCGATTGGATCGAGTGAGGTATCAATGTGAAGCCTATGTGAGGGGGCATCTGATAGGGTGAGTGCGGGGTTGAAATATCGTCACTCTACGCATGCGCAGTGGACAAAGGGTATGGAAATAGACGTTTTGGGGTCTAGGTGGGCCATTAGTGGGCCGATGGGATGGAGTGAGGTATCCATGTGAAGCCTATGTGAGGGGGCTAGACTAGGGTGTCGTTTCCATTCTGCTGCGCATGTCACGTGGGTTGTGACGTCACTTCCGGGTTTCACTTCCAAACCCAGAAGATTTCCAATGTTCTCTTAGACGTCCGGATGTTCAACCTCCGGGGGTTTTCCCGGCCCGGCCCGGCCCGCCCCGGCCGCAGCGCGCGCGCGCGGGTTCTCCGGCCGCACGCGGATGAATGTCGGGTCAAAAGGTCAAAGGTCACATCCAGGTCAAAAGGTCCAAGGTCTCCCTTTCGGCAACGTTCGGAGACAATGTTGCGGCATCGATATACAGAGCTTGAACCCCAAAAGGGGATTGTAAATTAACCTGGGAAGGATGGGCAGTTCCATTTGGACCAATCAGCGGTCGAGAAAAAGAGCCAATGAGCGATCGATAAAAGAACCAATGGACGGGTACTAGAATTTCGCTCACGTCTGCGCCTACATCCGGGTACTGGGATGCTTTCGCCTACGCCCGCGCCTACATCCGGGTTCTTGTACACCCGGGTAATGTTTTCTGGACATGGATGAGTTACCTTTGGCTCCATTCTAGGCCCCTGATTGGCTAATACGGTGTTCAAAGCCAGTTTCATGCATTATGCTCATATAGAAAACACACAAGACAGGGTTTTTTGGTGAGATCTCATTTTGTTTTTTATTCAGTAACAACAACAACGTGAGAACAACCACGTGAAAACTGAAGCCCAGAATAGGGGGCTTGTACATTGAAAGAACTGAAGCCCAGAACAGGGGGCTTGTAAACTTGAGCCCAGAACAGGGTGCTTGTACATTGAAAGAACTTAATCCCAGAACGGGGATTGTACATTGAAATGATGCGCGGCCCAGTCATATACGAGTACATCGCGGTCCTCGGCCTTGGGGTACTCGTCAAACATCTATACGATGGTAGATAAGGGTCTTCCCCGGCATCGATGGTACAGCTAAAACAAGCAATATTATCCGCACACGCTACTGGCCAGGCTTTGCAACGTTTGACTGTTCCAACACCACGTCTCTGTGCCTTGATCCATGAAGTCTGTTAAATCGGGATGGAGGGGTGGCAGGCCGTACGGGTCAAAGTATTCGCCCTGCTGTTCTGTCAAGTACACGCCCATCCAATGTTCACCGGGCCGATCCATCCGGTCCGTGTTGAGAACGCATGCAGCAGGATACACACGGTCTAATGGGAACACATCTCGGGCGAACACCCCTTGAAAGACCATACGTGTTCCTGGGTCATTCTCCAGCACGGTGGTTATCTGGTCTGTATCCATGTTAGGTGGAAAAGTGACACAGGACGTTGCGCGCCTTGTCCACTTGAAAGATGTTGTCAAACTCGGCGTAGCAGATCACATTGACGGTGGTCCCGAGGGCTCGTGCAAAGTGGATTTCCAACCGTAAATTGCCTTGCTTGGCCAGAGCCAGCTGAGGTGGGGGTCAGATCGAAACAGAACAACGTGTATCCGTTCGCGTAGTCCGCCCGACTGATCAAATTTCCTTCGTCCTGGTTGATTTGACCGGTGGCTGTAAACAGGCTCTGATAGGCTCGAATGAAATTCCTGCGCCCAAAGTTCGGTGTTAAGGCCGTGGCTGGGACCTGTTGTCCATCCACATGCAGGGCCACAAAATTGATGCCGAAATGTTTAACGTCAAACGGATTCTCTGGATAGGCTCCGCTGAAACTGGTATTTTCCACACAGGCCAGGATCAATCGCTTGGGTAGTTCCCCCAGGAACAGGTTTTCTTTGTTGGCGCCCATATTTCCAGCAGGCACAGAGAACACTTTGGTTTGTACACGTCGGATAGGGTACTGGGCTGGTTTTGTTTCCAAGGCTTTCATGTGTCCCAATTGAACGGCTGGATTGGGTTTCACTTTTCGGACATACAGGACTGCGTCTTGGATAACAATCTTATAGTCAGCTGCATGCCCATCTACGTTAATGGCCATCAAGGCGAAGGTCGGAGGCGCCCGTATCAGTCGGATTTTGATGGGGATCTTGTTCAAGAGGTACCGGTCTTGCATGAACATGTCTGCGTGTAGTCGACCCATGAGATCCACCGAGGCATCGTTCGCAGTGAAAGCCTTCCGTTTGTTATATCCCACATTGTCCACCGTGTCCATGTGCTCGGGTGTGTCCTGGTAGAATAAAGCGGTTGTCAGCTGAGATTTTTTAGCCTCTCGGCCATACGACAACAGTGTCTCGATGTAGGCTCGATAGGGGTACGTGTTGGTCGAGTCACTGATGAGTTTGTCGCTGAGAAAAATATCCACCTGTTGAAACATCGAGTGAACCCAGAGATTCGTCGGGCCCACCATTGCAGCTTGGATGATTCTGGAGCCATCCCCATTGACCACCTTGGCTTTCACATACAAGTATGTATGGGCTAAATCCACATAGGCCGTATCCGTATTGCTGATGGTGAACTCGATGGGCCCTGTTTCGTTGATGCTGGAGAGCGGGACATGCTCCACCCATAATCCTTGTTCGGCACTGGTCTGTGTGGGCGGCACGGTCCACAAATCAAATTCACTGTTGGTGGAGGGACAGGACTCGGCGTGGATCAAGGACATGTTTAAGAAAAGATATCCTGGGTCTTCGATGTGCGTCGTCGCTGGACTCGTGGTCTCGGTGGGGCAGCTCTTTTATTCCCTACGGTGGATTGTGCTTTGGCCACCAAGACGCGTCCCGCTTCTTTGGCCCGCCGTTTCAAGGATTCTTTGGGTGCCGTACCCCCCAAGACATCACTTTTCCTCGTTCGAATGCCACCGGTCGTCCCGTGTCATCTCTTATATCCACCGTGATCGTGTTGATGTCGGTTTGTCGTACGGGCAGGTAGAGCATATGGGTGAAACTGTGGGTGATTTGATCTCCATACGTCTTTTTAATGGGGACCACCCGTAACAGAGGTGTGTTGATATCGCCCACGATGTGGTTGTCCACCACGTCCGAGTAGACGTAGAGTCCGTACATACCCGACTTCATATCCATCGGGATCTCGCCATGGTGTTCGGTGGGACCAGCGAACGTCTGTAGATCGAAACCCAGCATTTGCTGTAGCATAGGACTCAGTACGACACTCGCGTTGGCGGTGACGATAAGCTGTGCCTTGTCGTTGTGTGCGTTGCAATCGAAGTCCACGTGATTCTTGAAGGGAAAGGATTTGATGGGTTTTGAAACATTCGTGACCTCCCGTAGAGCCTTATAATGCAACAGTCTTGTCAGCCCCTGCATGAACTCCTTGGGGGTATCGTATTGGCCTTCGGGGGAGGGTGAGTCGGGTGTTTTTGCCTTCGTAGGTCACCTCGTACCACACTTCATTGGCTCGCACGTTGTACCACGAGTAAGGGTATTGGATATCCACGAGGCCACATTCCCAGCGCCCGGGTAAATGCAACGGTTGCGGTAACTGGGTCACGTACTTGGCCAAGGTGTTGTCAGGAAACACATCCAGCGAACTGTTACTGGGTAGGGTGAGGTAAAACATGGCGACCGAGCTGTCCTGCTGCTGCTGTTGGTTTTAATAGGTGTTCCAGGCCTTGGGCGGTTGTGGCCGGCGTCGTGTTCGTCGCGTTCACTTGCTACGTGTCACGGCTCTGGAGATGTGGGGTGTCCTGATCAAGGATGGTTTTTTAAAGGTCTGAAAAGAAGGTGCCCGTT